>JBBPFJ010000335.1:0-69774 GCA_037975025.1 Excoecaria agallocha | reverse complement strand
ACCAGGCCTACAAGGTTGTAGTCTTATGTATCCCCTTAATGTATTCTTTTGGATTATTATAGGCTAAGAAATATTTTTCATTCATTTAAAAAAATGATAATGAATTTAAATGTTAAATAATAATATATGTTGACTTTATCTTGTGATTATGATGAGGAAGAGTATATGTAATTGCATGTATAATTGGTAAATTTGTGATAAGGGTAATTGACTTTTTAAAAACCTGGTATTTATTATTTATTATATATAAATTGATGGTTTTCATGATATAGATTATTTTGGAAAAGTAAAATTAGTGGTTGCCGCTAAGCAATATGCTTAGCGTATAGTTATACAAAAAATTTTAGACATATAACAAACCGGAGATCTACCAAGAAGTGAGGAGAAATTTTTCTACTTCAGGATGGATACTTTAAATGACAAATATTTTGTTGTAGGGGATTTAGTTACTTGGAAAAATATTTAGATGGCTTCTAACTATTAATTTTTATATCAAGTGAAAATTTTGGATCACTTGACGATATTTAATTCTGAATATATTTTATGCATTGATATTATTGAGAAGATCGGGAAGATATTAAGTATTTCTTGGTTGTGGATGGAGTTGAAATCACAATAGATATTATAGAAGTGTGTTTTTCCATTTGTAAATAGGGGAAAATCAGACCCATATAGGGGAAAATCTATCCGTTGTTTCGTAAAAATATTGATAGTATAAAAAATTATGTATGAAATATAATATTAAGACAAATTTGATTTTAGAATATTAGTTGGTGCAACATTTGGTATTCAACCCTTTATCAGGATGGGTATTGGGTGTACAAAAATAATCACAATTACCTACATTTATATCTAGGTTGTAGGTATGCCTATATGGGTACAATACAACTACCATATATCTGACTTCATTTGGATCTATATAACTGAACTGGTTTGGTTCCACATAATTGATACCTACTGGTATCCCTATTTATACCTTCAGGTACCTATATCATATAAATTATATCTTTAGGTACCTATAGTATTTGTACCTTAAGGTACCTATAGTATTACCCGTTATCCATACCTTTAGAAAGATACATGCTTATTTATGAAATAATTAAAGTATTGTTAGTAGAAATATGATAACAATGATATGGAAATCATATGATTTATTCTGAATGATACTTTCACATGAATCTATATTTTGTAATGGTAAATGGAAAACTAGATGAATGTTACATTTGAACTCTTAGACTCATAATATTATTAAATATATGCAGATATAATTTTGATTATATGATATGATATCTATACACTTAGTGGCATTGAATATTTACAAATAAAGGAAATGATAATGAAATATACGAATGACATTGTATGATGTGTGCGTATGAACAATATGAACTACATATAAGGTCGTGTAACTTATGAATGATGATATTAAGTTTGTTTACAAGTGTTCATTGTTATCTAATTGTGGGTTACACATATATTATATTTATGATATATATTGTTTCTTGTAACCTATACTATAATTGGCTTGCATTGATACATGTAAAGTATGAGGTATATAAACCTATGACTTGATTGTGTGAATTTTGTATATTTTATGAACTGGATATGAAACTATAATCTAGAGATGCCTAATTGAACTAAGAATTATATATACAAAATGAAGAAATCTTGTGATACATGTTAAATTAGTATGCATACAAATGTAACTATATAGATAGCATATTAATGTAAATAGATACGTGTATTAAATTATGACCTAAGTTTTGTATGAATATATAAGAGTCACATGAATGTTTTGAACTAATCAAAACTAATAATTTTTAAGTAAGTAAGTTAAACCAAAATATGAAATAGATTTTTATAGTTACTTTAAACCTATAAATTACATGACTATAATTAATATATGGGTTAAGTTTTAAACGGAAAAATGACTTAGAAGTAATTTATACTATGTATAATTAATGATTCAGAGTAATTAAAGTGTATCAAACCAAAAATGGGATAATTATATGATTTGTCAATTATGATTTGCACAATGCTTTATAATGTTATGAACATAATTTATATGAATGATATTATTTCATTATGCCCTTAATTGCATGCCCGTACATATTTGTTGATGACTCTTGTGAGAGGTTGTCCTTAAGATTTTGTTCCCCACTAAACTAGTGAGCTTAGCACGAGTTTTTATCCATTTGAAAGGAATTAAATTTATAATTCAAAGAGAAAGAGAGAGGGAGACTAATGTGGACACTAGGGTTTATTGTGAATTGCACCACCGATGGCTAGATTTTTTTATTTTTCTACCTTTGTGACTTTTTTTGTTACAAAAAAAGCTATGTTATTTTTTCGTTATAAATCAGAATGTTATAACTATAATGTTACAGTCAACAAACTTTAGTGATCATGGATGAAATTAACCACTCAAATTTATGCATATATATCACATATGTCCAACTCGCAAAACTAAGATGTGATAAACTCTATTGTTAAGTGCTTTAGTAAACACATTTTTATAGTACAAAACTAAATGGAGAAAGGTCTAGAAATTTTCTAAGGCTCCTGCCATGATATGCTTAAAACTGAAAAGATCTTGTATCAAGATGTTGATATTGAGTGTGAACATTAGCATGCAATGGAGAAGGCCCAACACCTAAATGCAACAATAATTAGAGAAAGCTAGCTAGAGTTAAAAACTGCTAGCAAGATTATTAGAAGAAGAATGGATGCCGGTGGTCATCAAGTGTACCGAATCGACAAGTAATAAAGTGGGATATTTTTAAAACTCACAAGTATCGAACCCTAGGGAAAAAGATTTATGCAAAAATAAATGATTGATTGGAGTTATGTGTTTAAAAGAATAACCTAGTTGTTTGTTGATTTTGTTGTATTTAGTGATAATAAAAATTAACATAAAAGTAAATTAAACACAAAGTATGAATTAACATAGCAATAAAAATAGAATATATGAAATGGATAAATTAACAATGGCTGAAGACATTATTCAGGAATCTAATCCTCCTTATTCCTATGTAAGATTCATTTTAACATAACATTAATATATCTTAGACGTAGACATCCCATCTAAACCCCTAGTATCCCATTTCATCCATGGTCACTAAAGTTTGTTGACTAATCAAAACTTTTGAATAGCTGATCAAAACATTGCCACCGCTTCTAACCCAGTTTGGCACTAACTAGCTTCTTAACCTCAGATTTTTACTTCAAATTTTATACTTATATATGTAAAATTGCTTTTTATCTTTTTTTTATTATTATTAAACTCTTCTCATATATATATAGCCTCAAAATTGCATATTTCTCTCTCTACTATTCCGTTCGTTTATCCATAAGGATATTATAATTTATTTTTTCACACAAAAAAAGAAGATAGATGGAGTGTGTGAGATGATTTACTTTTAGAATATATTTAAGGTACATGGCTCAATCTGTAAACCAAAACAATAAAATATAGTCATGTCATCTAAAAATAAGGCATCAAGAGTTCTTTTATTTTAAAATTGATTTTTATTTAATTATTTATAAAACTCTAGTTAACTTCATAATTGTTCTCCCACAAGCGACATCATTTTTAATAAGTATTCATTAAATTATGCCTAAATTTTTAATTTATTATCTCACAATGCAATACCGAAAGCAAATGTTTTTTATATAAAAAATTATTTTAGGTTTGAATTTGAAATTTTATAGTCTAAAATAAAGATTTTTACAACTTTTCTTAATAGGTTTGTAATTGCTAATCTCACAAAATTAGAAGCGATTTTAGAATTAGCAATTAACATAAAAGTAAATTAAACACAAAGTATGAATTAACTTAGCAATAAAAATAGAATATATGAAATGGATAAATTAACAATGGCTGAAGACATTATTCAGGAATTTAATCCTCCCTATTCCTATGTAAGTTTTATTTTAACATAACATTAATATATCACATACGTAGACATCCCATCTAAACCCCTAGTATCCCATTTCGGAGCCTACTATTCTAACTACTCAATTTTCTATTCCAAAGCTAATCTGATAGCCAGCACAAGCTTGGGTCCCAAGGCCTAGTTATGAGATAGTATCCCATTTTGGGGCCTACTACTTCAATACCTATTCATTTTCCTCTTTTTTATAATTTTACAACATACAAACCATATATTTAACAACTCCCATTCCAAAAATGCCATCAAAACTATAGAATGTGTGAAGAAAAATAGAGCATGCATGATATAACAATTAAGCAAGCATAATTCCATCACCTTGAATAAGATTAACAGCATAAACACTTGAATAAGATCCATATCAAGATAAGCATAATGGAAAAGAAACATTTGAAATAAATATTAAGCAAAGAAGTTCATATCCTTACATGGTTTAGGGGATTCAAAGATCCCCAAACAACAAAATAACTACTCACTACTCATAATAAAAACAACTAGGAATATGGGAGAAGAAACTCTTCAACCCATTTAGAAATGTAGATCTAAAGTTATAATAGTTTTTTCTCTTTTTCTCCAGGCTGAACTTGATTGAAAACTGAAACTTTAATCTATAAACAAAACTATGACTATGTATTTTTGGTATAAACTATAATGAAAATGTAATTTTTACAAGTAAATATATAAAAACTAAGTATAAAAACACTAAAGTATGAAAAAATACTAGCTAAAACTACAGAGAAAAACCCTAGAATTCAAAAACCTAAAAATATCTTCTTTACAGCTAGATAAAATGCATCTTTTATACTGATTTGTAGTAGTATATGGCTGAGACAAATGATCTAAACCGAGTCCAATCGGTTAAAAGAGTACTATAACAATAGCACACAATTGGGACACTTTAGTCTCAACCATGCATACCTTTTGAGAATGAATCAACCTCAAACTTTGCATTGGATATGGTGGAGATAAATGGTCTCAGCCAAGTCTCCTGGTGAAATGGTGTATTTTGAGAATCTACAAGGCACATGGTTGAGACAAATTTTCTCAGCTGAGTGTTAGCTAATTTTACTACACAAAAATCAAGATTACACCATTAAACACTCAAAAACTTCATAATTCTCAAAATAATCTTATTTGGCATAAAAAGATAAATATAACACTTAAAATAATAAAAGCACATAAAAAAGATGTAAACATAGATAAAATTTACTAAAAATAAAAGCTAAATTAGAGTTATGAACTACCATACACTTAGTTTTTTCTCATCCTTGAGCAACTGAACAAACCAAATTCCCTCATATCCAAACTTAGAAAAAGAAATCACAAATTTAGAGAAAGTTAAATAACACTGTAACATAAGTCACTAACTATCTCCCTAAATCAAAAAGAATTCAGCTTAAATCATACTAGTTAATCTCCTGGTGTGTGTGTGCTAGGCCTAATGATAACTTTTCAATTATACGAGAAAATAATTTATAAAATTTTGCATATGTGGTTTCACTCTTGAAACTTAAGAGATGCCATAGGCTTTTCCTTTAACACCAGAACCCAAAGGTCATCTCCGTAAATAACTCTAAACAAAGCAAGATCATTAGGCTTTAGTCGGGTTGCAATATGGTCTGGGTATGGCTAACAAAGAAAAATGTAAGATGTGTAACATAGAACAACCATTCAGTAACTCTACTCACCCTAATTACACTCTAAAAATTTTTATCTTACTTTATACCCTTTTTCTCAATTTAAAAGAGTTGTTAAATGTCAAGCTACCCAAAATGCATAATATGATTGCTTAAAATTTAGATTTCTAAGAGACGGATTGCCCTAAAATGTTCACTTTATATTAACATTGCTCAATCAAACCACAAGCATTAAAGTTCCTTCTTTAAATTTAACAAGCTAGCCCACACTTATTACAAGTTATAAATTAGAACTTTATTTCATTCTATTCTTCTTCTTCTTCAAGGGGGACTTGTTAACAATGCCATTAAATGTAACTACATTTTGGAAATAATTCTAAACATTCACAAGATAATCCAATTTTAAAATTCTCCTTGACATTCAACCCTTATTTTAGCTTAACTTTTTTTAGTAAAAAAAAACATTCTTTTACTCACTCTAAGAATGACTAGTTCTAAAAGGGCAAGAAAAAGGCTTTAAGGCTAGATAAATTACTTGAGTGTATCAAAAATTAAAAATTTGGTACACAATTAGCATACCTCAATAGGCTCAAGGGGTTATGTAAAGGAAATAAATTAGTACCGGGTAGGTCAAAAGTCTTTTAGAGACTTACATTGAAATCCTACCTAAATCATTTTAAGCTTAGTATTTGAATCGCTATGAATGCTTTAAAGGGTTATAATGAAGTTCTAGCGCTCTAGAATTCCTAATCGATCACCTTCATGCACTGATTTTTCTAAAAACATGCCTAAAGTGCACATTATTTTTGGATACCTATTGGTATCAATCTAATTGAACTTAAATGAAAAAGGCAAACAATCAACAACTAGCTACTCTCCGATCATTCAACTATCCTTAACAAGCTTTTCTTAAAATAAGTTTAGAGTGTCCACAATGGGAATAACTAAGGGCAAACTAAGCTAAAATGCATAGGTATTTAATAGCATTCGAAGGTAACAGCCTATAAAACCAAAACAATAAACTAAGACAAAAATTTAAGCTATAAAATGAATAAAAAGATGCGAAATAACCAAAAACAACCAAAAGCTGAAAAGTAAAAAAGATATACATATAATAAAGAAAAATAATTTTAAAGCTATAAAAGATAAATAAATAAACACAAAATATAAACAACATAACTAAACATTAAGAAAATTTAAATAGACTAAATTAACTACTAACAACAAAATGAAATAAGAGAAAATTAAAACTATTGTGGTGTTAGATTTAAACAAGCAAAAATATCCAACAAAAGTAAAACAAGTTTATGAAAACATCTTCATAAAATATCTTTACCCCACATTTAAGATTTTTGCTACCCTCAGCAAAATACAAACATAATATTCACAAAAATTGGGGATTAAGGAAAATCCTTGAAACATCACTCTTGTATAGGTAGAAGAGGAGAGTGATGGTTGAATTAAGACTGCATTATCCTAAAAGCAGCGACGATCTCATCCATCCACTCTATCATTGCATCTAAGTAGCTCGTGATAGCAGTGTAATACTCAAAGGAAAAAGTAATGATGACTGCCTCTACTCGTTGAAGCTTTATAACCATTTTATTTATAACTTTTCTGTATGATGCTCGATCGGATACCACTCTATACACCAGCTTCAGAAATCTGGGGGTCATCTATGAGAATTGATATATTTTTTAGCATTTTCTAATCTATGATAATGGGGCTCCCAATAGATTTTCCAAAACTCATAAAGTTGACCTTCCTAGTCAACATAATCCTAATGCCCCCAAATGTGATCTTGGTTGCTTTGTTGCAGTAGGCCCTCAGATTATCAAACTTAGTACAAGAAATGCTACTCTATTAAGCAGTATAACATTCTTCATTGCATATAAAATTTGGACCTCACTTGCATTACATTTCCTGGTCCCCCAAGGTGAGAAAACATCGCTATAGCCAAATATATGTGCATAACTCTCAATGGCTTGTCCCTTAGATGGTGAGCTTTAATATTGCTAGCATCAAAATGGGTCAGCTTTAAGTCATTATAGATGTCATTCAACATCTCTTGTAGGTTTACATTTTCTAGACCCCTTACAGTATGGGGATCAAAACCTAGAGTGGTAGAAAACACATTAAAGCTCATTTGGTGTGTAAACCTATTGGCCAAAAGCTAATATGGCTGGCATCAATATGGCTGTCTGCCCTAATGTGCACTTGGACTATTGTTAAGAAGTCTTTTACAAGGTAGGGGAAAATTGTTTCTCTTTACTCCATAAACTCTCTCTAGTCATCTACTTCAATTAGGTGCTCAACTTCCTTTTTCATACCAATCGCTTGCATTAAAGCCATGTTGATATAAGGCATTGCTAAATACTCCACTTTTGTAAAAGTCAGCCAATTCAACTTGAACTCATTTGAAACCCATGATGGTACCTTTGATTTTTCAATGTCTTAAGGGGCTGAGGATGATGATCGCACCTCTATCCTAGTTCTCTTAGGTGCCACTGCAAAAGTAAACCATTCTTTATAAAGTTTTACAAATTAAGCCTAAACATACAAAGCAAGAGAGGGAATTTAATGCATAAAGCACAAAAATAGCAGTGCAGGAAATAAAGGTTCGTTAAATGCATTAGAAATGGTTAAATTTGCTTCGAACAATAAGCAATAAGTGTGCAAGTGCAAACTAAATTGCAAAAACTACAATGCTAACGTAAGGACAATAATTAGATGCCTCCTACAACAAACATCATGACTAATCCTATTTAAACAAAACAACCAACAACATGCCTAGATATCAATAAAACTATATTGGCTAAAAACACAAAGAGTATAAAATCCTAAAGAGAAAATTGCCCAAAAATAAACAAGAACTTGGCATAAATAGGATTTTTTTTATTCTAATCACTAAAACATTGTATTCATCGAGTAAACAAACATAACAAGTAGCAAAAATAACATTGCATACACCTTTACTCATAAACATCACATTGCACTTAACTAAAAGGTTGATCTAAAGATAATCATGCACATAAAAGAGAAAAAGTTAGGAAAAATTGCATTTTCACCTTTTTTAGGCATTTTAACAAGCATATAGAATGTATAAACAATAATTGCACTAAAATACATCATTTTAAATCAAGTATAAGAAAAATGGTTACCAAAATGTTCCAAGTAACAAACTATAAAGCATACCTTAAAGAAAAAGAAATAAATAGGAACTATTTAATGTAAACCTAAACTTAAATATATAAATGTGCATGTAGGCACTTAAAACACATTCCACCTACATAAAAACTCAAAATTCTAATAAAATGGGATTTCTACTCTAAATCATACTTAAGAAAAATGAGAAATTAAGTAAAAAGATGATTATGACAATATAATTGGACAATAAGGGAAGAAATTGGAAGGTTCACAAAGATGAAAATGCATAATGAGGGGAGAAATTGGTGAGGAAATGCTTTAATCAACAAGAAGGAGAGGGAAAATGAGAAAGTAAGTGAAAAGTCATGCCTTTTGGTGTTTATTTATAATTGGACATGATAGAGTGTCATAGGTACACAACTGAGACCAATTGGTCTCAACCAAGTTCAATATAAACATTAAAATGCACATCATTGAATTTTTAAAGGGCATGGTAAAGACTAACTTGTCTCGACCGAACAATTTATTTTGAAAAATCCCGATTGCATATGGTTGAGACCAATTGATCTTGGTCGAGTGACCCATTCTATACCAAAATATTTAACGTGCACATAGCTGAGAAAAATGGCATTTATTGAAGGGCCTAAACTATACTCAACCATATCTTAATTGTACATAGCTGAGACTAATTGGTCTCGGTCGAGTGACCCCTACTAGACTGAAAACTCAACTTGTACATGGTCGAGATAAATGGTCTTGGTCGAGTGATACCTTCTATATTCGAACTTATGTTTTGCATAAAACAGAGACCAGATGGTCTCAATCGAGTGCCCTATTCTAGAACTCAAATAATAAATAGGACATGGTTGAGACAAATGGTCTTAGTTGAGTTTAGCAAAATTTTTGCACTTTTTCAAAAATTTTCACACCCTCAACATGCATATGATCATGACAATACTTAGCAAGTATTCACAACATCAAATCACCATTTATTAATACTAACAATAAAGACATAAAACAACACTTTAAACAAAACTAAAAGCATAATTAAAGGAAATAAGTTCTAAGATTGAGTTAGAAGAAGTTCTAGGTTTAACAAGTCGCCAGCTCGAGTTTGAATGCTCTCATGACATGTCCTTCAGTGGTTTAGATTTCTTTGCCCTAGCACCAAACTTGAAATCATATGGTGACATTAAACTTGGAATTAAGTTCTTTAGTAATTTCCCATTAGGGCACTTGGTCACTTAATCTTTACTCTCAGTGATTACGATTTTTTCTTTCCTTGGATGCATCAGCCATTTCACAAAGGTGGCATCCATTAGCATATTTTCAGATTTGGTCTTTATCTCTCTACAACAATCTTGAATATAGCAAACTAACTCCATAAATTCACATGATGGGCGGTATGTCATCTTGGTCACTTTAAAAACCAGTTTTTCATAATTAAAATGCAAGATAATTGTCTTCCCATGCACATCTATTAGCGCTTTCACTATGTTAAGAAAAGGTCATCCAACGATTAATGGAATAGTTTGATCTTTATCCATGTCTAATACTATAAAATCTGCTTAAAATATGAACTTTCTAATCTTCACCAGCAAATCTTCTATGATCCTCTTGGGTTTCTTGATGGATTTATCTGCAAGTTACAGTAGCATTATTGTCTCTTTAGGATTTTTCAAGTTTAACTTCCTACAAAGCGAATAAGGCATGAGATTAATACTTGCACCTAGTTCACACAAAGTATGCCCAACAAAGTTTTCTCCTAATTCACATGGTAGTGTGAAACTACCAAGGTCGTTTAGTTTCTTTGGTATTTTATTGGTTATAATGGCACTGCAATTTTTAGATAAGTGGATTATTCCTAACCCTTCTAACTTCTTCTTAGTAGAGTAAATTTTCTTTAAGAACTTAGCATATTTTGGTATGTGTAACAAGGCATCGACAAATGGCAAATTAATGTGCAACTTTTTCAAAATATCAAAAAATTTAGCTAATTGGTCATTGTTCTGGTCTTTGCTAGCAATAATAGGGAAAGGTAATAAAGAATTTTCAACATCATATTCCTTTTTAAATGAAACACTCTTACCTTATTTTACGAATACATGGACTTTAATAAAATCTTTGGGTTTAGGTACACATACCTGCATTGTAGGCTCCACCAAAACTAAAGTAGATTGATTACCTTTCTCCTTACTTTTTATCTCTTTACAACTTTTTTAATGAGATGGCCTTCATTTCCTCTTTAATGTTCTGATCAACGTTTAATGGAAAAGCACCCGATGGCCTTATTGAAATGAAATTCGCGATTTGGCCGACTTGAGTCTTCAAATTCCTCATTGCTGCATCTCGGTTCCTATTCCATTGCTTTTGACCCTTCCACCTTGCCTCTTGGCTTGTTGTAAACTGATTTTGGTTAGTTATAAAACTACCAAACATATCCCTAAGGTTCGACTTCTTCTTTTGTGGTTGGGATTGTCTATATTGAAAACCAGGTGATTGGAAATGTGGTGGGTAAGCTTGAGGTGCTTAATATGGTACTTAGAAATGAGTATTTGCTATTGGTGGTTGTTATTGATGGTAACTAAGGTTGTGATTGACTTGGTTATGTGAAGATGGATTAAACGGGGCTCTTAGGTTGGTGTTTGTGGTAGAGGCTTGATTCCTATCTCTCCGTGAAAAATTTAAGTGATTCCTCCACTTAGGATTATAATGGTTGCTGAATAATTCATTCCTTTTGTACTCATACAAGGTTTTCACTTCTCCCATCCCTTGGGTGTATGGCTCCATTGCCTTTGCATCACCATCCAAATTTCCTCCTTCAAAGGCACTTCCTTCTTAGATAATTGCATAAACATTCTACACTTTTAGCCTATTCAACTCCTTCTTTAGTAGCTCTGTTTGAGCTTTTAGCATTACCACTTCATCTACATTGTGAACTACCTGTCTTTTCATTAATGTTCTTAAGCTAGACCATTGAGCTCATTTATAGCCATTTCGTCAAGAAGCAAGAATGCTTCTTCTACAATTTTATTCATAAAGCTTCCCCCTAATGTGGCATCTAATAGAGATCTTATGGTTTGATTACATGTTGTATAGAATATTGACATTAACTGATGCATTGCAATCTCATAATATGGATAACTATTCAACAACCTCTTAAATCGTTCCTAAGCTTCATAGAAAGTTTTATCAATCATTTTCTAGAAATTATATATACTATTTCATATGCTAGCCATCTTTATGGGTGGGAAAAACCTAATAAGAAAATTTTCCTACATTTGCTCCAATGAATGGATAGATTGACTTGATAGTATTGACAAACAATCACTTAGTATAAAAACCCTAAAGTATAAAAGAACTATAAGCTAAAACTATAGAGAAAAATCCTAGAATTAAAAAGACTAAAAAGATCTCCTTTATAGTCAGATAGAACACTACAAAAAAATACAAAATAGCAAAAAAAAAATTCCTTGCTAAATGATGTTTTTTCGTAGCTAAATCTGTTTAGCGAGGATTCAATAATGAAAAAAAGTTTGCAACGAAAGTTATCCTAGTAGAATTTAGCGAGGACATAGGCCCTCGCTACATTTTAGAGAGGACATAATTTCATTACTTATTATTTGTTCCTTGATAAAATTTAGCATGAAATTTTGCAAAAAATATTTCTATTGCTAAATTTAGCATGAAAATTATCCTCATTAAATGCTAGCATAAATTTTACGACAATATTTTTATTGCTAGATTTTGCAAGGGGATTATATTTTTTGTCATTTCACTCATTTTTCTCTATCTCATAGTTGTTTGGGGATAAAATATATGTCGCTAAATACTCGCTATTAGATTTTGTAAAATTAGCTTCAATTTTGTTACAACTAAATTGTAGCAAATTTAGTTTGAATTTTATTACAACTAAATTGTAGTTAATAGCACCTACTTGAACAAGATAATTTCTCACTAAAATAAAATTATTTTTTTAAATTAATATAAAATTTTACCATTTTAACAATAAACCACAAAAATGAATATCATTGTTAATTGCATATCAAAAATAGTTATTTATATATCATTGTTAATTGCAATAAAAAATAATACATATATATAGTAGAAATCAATGATATGAAAGATGTCCTAATATATACACTAGCTAACAACTATAATGTATGTAGTATATACAACCCAATGGATAGATCATATGGTAAAGCACTTAAGCCATTAGCCTAGTCAGTACAAGATGTAAGTAGTTGCATTTGCTCTTTAATTCGCTATTGGAAAAGTTATTGTTGCATCTCCGAGTATTGCTAGATCAATCTGACTTGTTGCTCCACAAAATTATCTACCAACACATGCCTTAAACAAATCTTTTAAAGCTGTAAATAACCCATTGAAGAACGTAAATGAATAAAATAAATAATGATAAAAGCAAGCATCCCGGATTTTTAAATCTTGCTACTTCTAATCACCTAAACCAATTGCTCTATGAAATCGATTAAAAACAAAGCATCCCATATATTTTGGTGTAAAGGACAAAATGATAAATTTTATAGGAGATAATTAAGGCATGCATAATTCTTTTTTTTCAACATATATATATATATATACACACACACACACACACTATAAGAAAATTTAAAAATAGCAACGAAATTGATTTCGTTGCTAATTTAGCAACAGAATTGCATTTCCGTTGCCAAAATTGGTTAAACTTTCTAGATTTAGCAACGAAAGTATTTTTGGTTACTTTTCGTTGCTAAAAGTGGAGGGAATTTTTTGCGCCAAAATTTAGCAACGAAATTACTATACCGTTGCTAACTAAGGCGCCAACGGATGGCGGAAAAAATTTGGAATGAAAAATAGCAACGAATTAACTTTTTGTTGCTAATTTAGCAATGGAATTAGTTTTCTGTTGCTAATTTAGCAACGGAATTAACTTTTCGTTGCTATATTAGCAACGAAAAATAATTCGGTTGCTAAATTATATACGTTAAAAAAATTTATTTCCGAAATAGCAACGGAATTGTGTTCCATTGCTAAATAGCAATGGAATTTAGTTTCGATTGCTAAAATAGCAACTGAATTGAAATTCTATTGCTAAATTAGTAACTGAATACAATTTCGTTGCTAATTTTCTTTTTCAATGAAAAATAGCAACGGAATTAGATTTTCGTTGCAAATTTTTCATTTCAATTAAATAGCAACGGAATTGAAATTCCGTTGCTAATTTTCATTTTCAATGAAAAAATCCTAATTTTCTAATTATTTACATAATTGCCATTGTCTATAAATACCCCATGTTGAAACCCTAAATCTTCTCTTCTCCCTCACATGTACACACACAGTCGCTCCTCTCTCTCTCTCTCATTTTCATCTTCTTCCACCATCCATCGCTTATCCACACTGTCTTGGCCACAAGGGAAGGCTGGGAAAGCACTGGTTTGAGCCGTGGAAATAGCCTTGGCCACAAGGGAGGGCTAGGTATAACAAATGACCCTCCCCTGACCACTTAAACATGGGAGTTTGGTGCAGTGGAATGCTCTTTTAGTGTTTTACATGAAGGTTTATCCTATGAATAGGCATACCTAAGATGTCTTAATTCCAGCGGGGAACTCATAAGTTTACTATTTTTAGAAGTGTTTGTGCATACACTTTACTTTATTTACCCATCTTTGAGAGCGTGATATAATTGTACCAACAACTACTTTTGTTTCTATTTGCCTAATTTATGCTGAGAAGTCTAGAAAGTTTAAGCTATATACCCCTTTAACACGTGTGACGTGCAATGATATGGCAGTTGCTCCAGTAGTTTCTAATGTCCAAGTTAAGGAGTTATCTTCTGGAATTTATACTGGAGTTGGTACATACTTTAGTGGATACGAGGGATCAAGCCTCTTAAGCTGGTACAGAGAAACTAACGAGGGGATTGTTCTTATTGATGGGGCTAACTCCAAAACTTATGAAGTCACAGATGCAGATTACAATTGCCACCTATTGTTTGGGTAGCAATTCTGACTCTTTCACTGATATCTTTAAGAATTTTATACTATTTTTCCATTGAAGTCACAAGAATTTTTGCATCTTGATTTCTAATCTAAAGTCGCTGCCTTTATATATTTTTGTTTGTATTGCTTAATTTACACTTATGCTTACTAAGTAATTTTTCCATTTTATAATAGGGAGATTGAGCGGTTTTACTCATTTAGATGTACATGCTTTAAATGTTTTTACCAGGTACACACCAGTTTGGTTGGATTCAATTGTTGGAGAACTAAAATTATCTGAGCCAACGGACATTATTCTTCCAGGTGTGTGATTGGCTTTGGAAACTTTGTGAGCAATGTTCTTTCCATCATGTTGAATAGTGCATTTGTCCATCAAGTTCTCAGCTATATATTATTAGACTAGCAAGAGTTGTGAGTATGATTAATACTTTGCAAGTATGATTAATACTCTACACTGTTTCCGTTCTTTGTATTCATATTGATCTAATGGTGTCTATTTTACTAGGAACTTATTTTTTTAATAGAATATATGAAGAGAAAAACATAGAGATAAAAACTTGTGGAGAAAAGAAAGTTCAAGCTATATTAAAGTAAAAATTATATTCTTTATCCACTCCAAACTTGACAAGCCATTCCTATTTTTCTGAGCTGAAGACAACTTTATATACTAGGGATGACTGGAGTTTAGCTGAACACCCTGGGGGGTTGGGTGCAGGTTATGAAAGGATAGGTTCTTTCTTCATATTTTTTTTATTAAGTAGCTGGAGTTTGGCTGAATATAATGGGTGAAAGGCCTGGTTCTTTCTTCTTAATTCACTAGTCAATTTGTTGTAAACCTATTGAATTTATATATCCTACTGAGTTTTCCATGTGGTCTTTTGTTGCATTAGACCTTTTGGCTACCTTATTACCTATTGCAATAGAAGGTGATGTACTCACTGTTGTGTTTGGAAGGTCAAGTGAGCCAACATATGTCGAGACTGCTGCTATGTTGCCAGATGTTTCTATTATACACTTGCAAACTATTATTTTCGTTAGTTAAATGGAAATTATTGCCTTTCGCTCACTATTTATTCTTTTTCTACTGTTTAACATGCTAAAATTGAATGTTTGTTATTCGGCTATTTCAATTGTGGAGATATTCTACATCTCAATTAGCATGATTCATATGCTTGTTTTTCTTTCTTTTGGTGTTATTTTTTAGGTTTGGCTAATTTTTGTATGTCAATGTCCAAATTAACTACAAACTTATCCAAGCACGTCCTTTACACTTCCAAATTGCTTTGTTATCAATTTATTTTTAATTGTTTTCCATCCAGGTGGTTAATGGATGTCATATTCTCTGTATGCATCTAATAGCTTTGACATTTAACTATAATGCTATTGTTTTTTTAAGCTTTCATTTGGTTTGTTTACTAGATAACTATGATTTAAATTTCATTTTTTAATATCAACTTTATTAATGGAGAATATTATAATTGACCACATATTAGAAGGACCAGATTGTCCTAATCTTTGTGGGTTACCACTTGGATTTTGATGTAATTGTGCTGTACAATTCACGGAATTGTAGAGGTTGACAACAGTTGTGAAATTATTAAATTCTAGAAGAGATATGGATAAAAAATCATTATGGTAGAACTAAATTTGGGGAGGCATTTCTTCCAGCAAGAGTAAATTGTCCCTTGCAGGATTAGTTTTGGTGATGCCACATGTTGCCCAATCACATGGCACCCATTATGCCACTAAGTGGGTTATGTTTTTTAGGTGGTCGTGGAGAGCAATAAAGGTATTTTCTATGGCTGAACTGGAAGCAAGGAAACTCAAGCATGCAAATACTGGAACTGAGTCTGCTCTTTTGGGTATTTTAGTGAAGGTAGTAACTCTCCATTTTCCTGTTTTAGTTTCAATTGAAAGTTAATATTTTTATTTCGCATGAGTTATTTATCTTTCAGTACCATTTTTCATGTTATTGTTGTTTATAGTCCATCAAATGCAGCGATTCTAAACATTCTCTTTTTTTTTCATGAACCAAAACTAATTTTACATTTTCATACTTAATCACTCTTTTACTTCTTCTACTAAAGTATTACTTTGATGTACATAAATTTATAAAGTTTCATTTCATGTTACTTCTTCTTAACAATACCGGGATGTTGGGCAGATTTGCCAATGTTAAAATGCCACTGAGCTCTCTCTATCCTTTTTTCTCCCGAAAGTAACTTGTTTTGTTTGTTACATTGTTAAAAGAACTGATAGAGACTGGCAGAATTTTGAGAAAATCTAAATGAGAAAAACGGGTTCAAATAGCTAAGGAAGAGCAATAGGTTTGGTTTTGGTTTATGCCTTTGTGCATCACATAGATGATTTAGAAATTCTAAACATGCCTTTGTCCCTCCTTGATTTCTTAACTTTTATTTTCAGGCTTATCAAACTTTTATTTCTTAATTCATGGTTTCATGTCAGATATATTCAATTATATCTACTCTTATGGGCAAAATTCAAACTAGACAAAGATTTGAAGAAATCTGATGGAACAAAAAGAGGGAGGGTTAATATTTCGAAGCTTGATCAGAAAATGAAGCTTATAAAGTACAGCAACTTCATCAAGAAGGAGCTTATTTTGTTTTATGTGGCTGATGTTCAGAGATCTATTCCATCCATGGTTGACGAAATGAAACCAGCTCAAAGAAAGATTCTTTTTAGTTGTTTCAAGAGGAACTTGGTCAAAGATATCAAAGTTAACCAATTTTAAGGTTATGTATCCGAGAAGTCTGCTTACCACCATGGTGAGCAAAGTCTTAATGCTACAATCGTTGGAATGGTACAAAATTTTGTTGGAAGCAATAACATCAACCTTCTTACACCTAAAGGACAATTTGGCACGCGTTGCATGGTAATTATTTGAAATTTAACCCAGTATTTCTGATTGAATTATTTTGATTGGAAAAATTCACAGATCTAAAATCTTTTTTGTGAACCTTTTACAGGGAGGCAAAGATCATGCAAGTCAAAGGTATATTTTTACATGCCTTTCTCCAATTACAAGGTCCCTCTTCCCCAAGGATGATGACAGCCTTCTGGACTACTTAGAAGAAGATGGCCTTTCTATCGAACCCACTAGGTAATACTTTTTAAAGCCAATGATCAAATTCATGCGATTTTAGGAATTCAAAACAAAAAACTTACATGTTTTGCATACAGGTATGCCCCGATTATACCAATGGTTCTTGTGAATGGTTGTGAAGGAATTGGCACTGGATGGAGCACTTTTATCCCCAACTACAATCTAAGAGATATTGTCGCAAACTTGAGGCGATTGTTGAATGGTGAAGAAATGGAACCTATGCATCTTTGGTATAGAGGATTTAGAGGAACAATTAAAATTGGTGCAGCAAAGGACAATAGATTTAGCTATACAGTCAATGGACTGATTGAGGAAGTCAGTGAGACAACAGTGAGGATCACTGAATTGCCAATCCATAGGTGGACTGATGATTACAAATACTTTTTGAGTTCTGTCGTTGAAGGTGTTAAAAATGAGAAGGCAACTTACCCAAGGATGCTTTTATCAAGGTATTTCATATTGCATATTTGGTTTTGGTTGCAGATCTTGTGGTGCTTGCAGTTTTTCTCATGCTCATTATTTTTATTACAGGATTTCAAGAAGTATGGAGATGATGTAACTGTATGTTTTCAAGTTCTCCTATCAGAGGAGAAGATGACGAAAGCTAAGGATGAGGGTTTGCTAAAGAAATTTAAACTAACTACAAGAATTAGCACTAGTAATATGCACTTGTTCGATCCAAAAGGCATCATTAAGAAGTATGGAAGCCCTGAAGAAAGTATGGGTTAGATATTATTGGAATCAATTTAAAGTTTCACTTGGTTGTACAGTAGATTAATAGTTACTATTGTCTACAGTCCTTTTATAGTTCTTGAAGAATTTTTTCACTTGAGGTTTGCATGTTATGAGAAAAGAAAGGTAAGTGCATAATGGGTTGCAGCAATGACCAACAGTCCTCAACTATTTTATGCAATCTCCTAATGAGAGACCAGGTTTTGAACTATAACAATTATTGTTTGCAGAACTTAAAACTTTTGGATCTTGAAAGGGAGGCACTAATATTGGATAACGAGGTTAGATTTATCCTAAAAAATCATAATGTACAGAGCTGTATTGTATTTAATGATAACTTTGGTTGTTATACCAACACTTGCATTCAAGTAAGCATGTGCATTTCTTTTAAAATGCTGTTTAGTTTCTGAATTTTAGCCATTCACCTCCACAATTATTTATGTGATGTTTTATTCCCTTATTTAAATTTCTAGGTTTATTTTGGGTTATGAATTGTTTATTCTTCCCCATTTTGAAGCATAAAAGTCAAGTTGTAGATTATAGTATAATTTGCCCAGGCTCAGTTATTTACAAATGGGTATGAAAATAGTTTCATTTTATCTCTTTCTTTCCCATCTTTTTATTTCCTTGTCTGCTCTCTTTTTCTCTCTCTCTAGCATTCTGTTTGTGCCTGTGTATATCTATCATGGGGTTCTGGGTGTGTGTGGTGAGGCTTGTATTGTTGCAGTGATGTTAAAATTTGTAATAATTGTTAGCAACCGATTAACGACGGATAAAACCGTCGTTAATTTTTTTAGTGGTGGGTGAAATTAACAATGGAAAGTGGTTTCCGTTGCTAATAATAGCAACGGAATTTCGTTGCTAATTTTAGCAACGGATATCCTTATTCCGTTGCTAATTTTAGCCATGGAAATTTATATTCCGTTGCTAAAATTGAACATTTCACCAAATCAAACATTGGTTGAATTTAGCAATAGAATTCATTTTTTGTTGCTAAATTTAGCAACAGAATAATTTTTCGTTGCTAAAAATAGCAACTGCCGGATTAGCAACCAAAGTTTCCTTTGCTAATTTCTGTTGCTAAATTGTAATTTTCTTGTAGTGATATATATATATATATATATATATATATATATATATATATATATATATATATATATATATATATATATATATATATATATATATATAATCAATACACTGTTCGAGATTATGCCACTCCAAGGTGGAATGTGGCAAATAGAATTTTGTGGCAAAAAGCATTATGGGATGGAAACGTGTTTCTTATCAATTACTTTATATGAGGTTTTGAAAAACTTGTAGCATTTCTGAACTGAAGGTTTTAAGATTTCAGGAGAAACTCCATGTAAATTCCACCAATGGTTAAACTGAAAGGGGATTTTTGAAGGGTCTATTATTACGAAAAAAATAGCCAAGTGTGGTTAAGCTTTTGGTTCTGGAGTAGGAACGCATTGTAACAAGCTTGGTAATAATCCCAATAAGTGAAGGCCTTACAATGATTTATTTACTACAAGAAAATAGCCATTTAGCAATGGAAAATGTTAATTTTTTGTTATTAACCAAAAATAGCAATGGAAATTAGCAACGGAACCAATGGTTGCTAATTTGATAGTTGCTATTTTTTAGCAACGAAAATTATATTCCATTGCTAATTTTAGCAATGAAAATTAAATTCCGTTGCTAAATCCAACCAATGTCAGATTCGGTGAATTGATCAAAATTAGCAATGGAATAGCATTTCCATTGCTAAATTTAGCAATGGAAAAAATTAATATCGTTGCTAATTTCATTGACCAATAAAAAAATTCACAATAGTGTTGTCTGTCACTAAAAAATATTACAAATCTTCATAACAAATATTTATATTTGATACAATATCCTCAGTCAACTAAAACTTTAATTACAAATATATCTACATATTTGATACAATATTCCTAGCCGAATTTAACAATAGTTCACAATTTACAAAAATACATTTCAATTATAATTAGAAGAAGCTTGCATTCAAATATAGATAAATGCTCAAAAGTATATCCAGCTCATGTTCTATTACAATATAACCATTAAAGAAGTCCTAAACAAAAGAGATCATTCCCAAAGGAACAAAAAGAGTGAACACAACCTAGTTATGTCAAAAAGAAAAAAAGAAAAATGCTGGATAATATTCATCCTGCATCCAAAATTGCCGATCCACAAAATGGCCCATCTTTTGCCTTATGCCTGCATATAATCAAAATATATGATTATAACTATTAATCATATAAATTTGCACTGGGGATAGCAAAAGCATTAGCTTTTTTCATATAAATCAGTACCCAATGCTATTTATGGTCATGAACTTTTCCCTATTGGAGAAATATAACTATTAACTATTATTTCAGCTCCTATTTAAATCAACTGCATCAGAACTAGGAAACTGAAATTTTAATTGCTAAACCTATGTTGTAAGACTATTGTCACATGATAGATTTTCAATGAAAATAATTCTAATTTAATGAATTCTAAAA
Organism: Excoecaria agallocha; assembly: GCA_037975025.1. Taxonomy (NCBI): domain Eukaryota; kingdom Viridiplantae; phylum Streptophyta; class Magnoliopsida; order Malpighiales; family Euphorbiaceae; genus Excoecaria; species Excoecaria agallocha. The sequence goes on along the minus strand of JBBPFJ010000335.1, from coordinate 48,657 downwards.
CATTAAGCTTTGATTTTATCTTAAATGCATCATCAACAGTACATAAAAGGCTTTAAGTTAAATATATATACCTCTTAGTGGCCACTATTTACAACTATAAAAATTAAAAGAAAAAATAATGCAAGATGAATGATTGTGAGTTCATTCATAACTAGACACCCTATCAAGTCCCACATACAAAGGCACATAATATTGTTTCCATCATGTTTTGGTCTAAGCTTTCAGCATGGCTTTACCATGTAAACATTGGTACTATTGTTATTGCTTTTTCTAGAAGCTTAAATACAGTAAGTATATGGTGTACTGATTATAGTACTTCAGATATCGATTCACGAGGAATGTTGATTGATATTATTCATTATTACTACTTAATTTTAATCTTTTTTACAATGTTCATAAATTAGAAATTAATTCTAAACTACTCTATTGTGTAAGCTAATTAAATCTTAGTTGAATATAATCAAAGAAGACAATATATGTAATGGAATCTAATGATCATGCACTTGATACCATCATTTCGATTATTATTTATAATATTATCAGTAAGCCAAGTTGGAATATATTTCTAATCCACTCTCTTGACATAAAGTAGAATGCCTAAAATATGCAATTAAAATGCTAATTCTTAACTCTCATTAATGAACTAATTGATTCTAATTACACATTTTAAGATTATTCACCTACCTTTAGCAATTATCTCCACATTCGATCTCTCAAACTATGCTTTGATAATGAATTTCCTATTAACTATCAATTAAATGTTGCTCTCGCTAACTCTCTTACTTATAACCACTATGATGATTTTCAGAGAAGGAATTGCCATCTAAGGTCGTTTTCCTTAACTTATAATGATACTAATAAAATTTTAATAGCAAATTCTACATTCAAAGACTAACAATGTAAATGAAAAATAGATAATTCATTCATATAAATCAAATGCCTAAATAAAATTCATTTAATAATTACAAGGAAGAAATGAAAATAAGAAATAGAAGAAGCGGATCTCTCAACCCTTTTCCCTTTTAACCAAAGATAGTCTTCTTCCTTTCTTGTCTTCTCTTCAAATCATGAAAATTAAACTAAATATTAAAATGCTAAACTATTGTTATCAAAGTACAAAATCAAATCTAATCATCCATCCTTCTCAATTCTATTCAAATTAATATTAATACATCTCTAAAAGAGATGTCCCTTCAAATGCCTCTTCCAAAAGGTTGCAGTTCTTGATAAAAGACACAACTCTTGAAAGTCAACTTCTTCATCAACCGCCAATTGTTGCACTCACGACCATTGTCGTGCTCGCGACATGGCTCGCCCAAGACTGGCCTGCAATTTCCTCACTTCAGCTGGTTTGGCTCTCCTCCACATGCTGTTGCAACCCTTAGCCATTGTCGCCCTCATCACAATAACTTTTGTAGCCCTAGCTTTTCTCCTTCTTCTACAAATGATGACCTTTAAGCTCCAATCCATTCCCTTACTCCTATAAAATAAATAAAACACCCACAAACACATAAAACATATAAAAGCAACAAAATACATATAAAATACCAAAATATTAAATACTATACTCAACAAAACTACACATAAAAACATAATATTTACGAGCTTTTCAAGCTCATATCAACTATTAATTTGAAGAATAAAAGAAGTTGAACTGGACATTTCAAATTGCCAATCCGGAACATATAAGCCATATGATAATCCCATACATATCGAAGCCATAAAAAATGCAACCAACCTGGAAAATAAAGTTTCTTTATCAATGAAATGATAAAAGAAGAATGCATATTGACTATAAAATACAATTTATTAATATGCGGTTTTTAGATTTGAAAAACTAACTCCCTGTTAAATATGCAACTTCTGTAAATAACCATTTATACATGGAAAAAAAAGAACAAAACTTAATCACATATATATAGTTATAGTGAATATTTATATTTATATCTTTATGATATCTTTCTCTGTTTTCATTTTTTTTGTGTTTTGTTTTTTTTCCTTTGGCTACTGTTATTCTCTTCTTTTTTAATCTCTATTCGAAAGAAAGTGAGTAATCATTTTGTCCAAATTTGATGGACCAGACAGTAGTGTGTGGGCTTAATTTGTGCATAAAATATAAATAAAACTTATGATCTCATTTAAGAAAATTTTAATGACTTACCACTTGAACCAAATGGTTGGTAACATACATAATTTTTTCTATTTGCGGTCCAACATTAATTATAAAGACTCAACTAATTGTTGATCTATAATAAGAAAAAATAATTAGGACATTATTTTATACTATTATTAATTAATATATAGGATATGACATGGCAAAGGAAGCAAAATAAAAAGTGGAAGATGAGTTAAGGTCATGGTCTAATTAAAACAACAGCAAGCCCTACCCAAATTGGGTACGCCAATGCAAAGTCCTCCCTTATATCCTTGGTGACAGCAATATGGTTTGCATTCTTTATATGATCCAAATAAATATGTATTATTTATTAATCCCTATCCATTTGGATTTTCATTCCAATTAAATTTTATATATATGTGTGTGTTTGTATACTTTTTTTTAAATTTCCTAATAAGTAATTATCAACTCTACACGAAGAAGAAAATCTATTTAGTTTTTCAACTAAATTATAAATATAAAATTGATTCCAATACATTGGGGTCTTTAAGATATCTTTCTCTTTTTTCATTATCCTTTTTTTTGTGTTTTTTTCCTTTGGCTACTGTTATTCTCTTCTTTTTTAATCAATTTACTTAACTTAAAAAAATACCTAAATCTAACTTACAAAATATCCAAGCACACAAAACAAAAGGTTGCATTATTAACAGAGGGCAAGAAAAATGTCTCAAGAAAAAAGAAGAAAATAAAAAAAAAACAAACACACAAATTTAGCATAAATCAACCATATTATTGCCAATTCCATTTCTTATAAGCTGCACAGACGTACCTCAACAAAAGCATAACATGGGGGTCTTGGTGGAATTTTCAAATCTACTTTAACAATGGGTCCATACTACATCAGAGAGCAATACCATAAGCTACTCAATCCATTAGTTACCATGAAGCCATAATACTACTTATCCAATAAACATCTATAGTAACAAAAAAGCTAATAAAATGCAATCTGTTCACAATCAATAGCTTAAATTTAAAAGCATTACTAACAGAAAGCATTTTGAGACCACTCTAATAACGCAACAATAGAATATTACTCTTCTTTTAAAAACAATTCAAAATCAATCCAATTACAAAAAAATCCTCAAACAATGATTGGAATCCCAAAACCAAGAAAATATCACCATAAAAAATCCACTTAGAAGTTGAATAATTCAAGGCATATGATACCTTGTAAAACAAATCTTTAACTTCTCGTAGACGGATACCTCCTGGATGATTGCCCACTTAAAGAGTTTGGCTTGCACGACTGCTCATTTTTCCGCTAAAACATCAACAATAACTTCAATTAAATCTTTTCAACACGTTTATCAAACATTACAAAAATTATTATCCAGCCACATCATTTAGAATACAAACATATTATACAGATAAATAAGAATAAAACGAGAGAAAACAAAAGAAATTTGTTTAAACAATGTAAGTTAGAATCTATCTGCCATTTTATGCAAGCTCATCCACTATAAAGAAATCTTGGATGTAGATGAACAAAAAATAATAAAAAATTTTCAGCAATTTCAGTTAGAATAGTAAATTTAAAATGAGAAAATGAAAAAAAAAGCTTCACCTGCCATACAGATAAGTATGAACTGAGAGGAACAGAAGAGTCAGGATTCTTTTGGAATGATGTAGAGGTTGATTTAATGATTTTATACTGAGGGAGTGAGAGAAAATTAGCCAGGAAAAAACATCCATTTCCTTTTCTGGATCAAATACTTAATGGGATAGTTAAAACTAATTCAAAATTGAGACCATCACTTGAAGCGAAGCAAATCTTTAGAATATAAGATATATATATATATATATATATATATATATATATATATATATATATATATATATATATATATATATATATATATATATATTATAAGAAAAGATAGAAAAAAGAAGAATCACGATAATCTAGCTTGAACAGATCTAGATCTAGAGTCATTTATATAATGCAGCAAATTACAAATCAGGAGGCAAGAAGAACAAGAATGAGGAACTCAAGCACCCAAGCTACCAACTTAAGAATAACAAATAAATTCAGAGAAAAGCATTAATCTTTAATATCAAAGGAGATAATGGCAAAGAAATTACTCAACTTAGCATCAAATCTGAACAGCAAGACCATCTAACAAATAAAATCCAAAAGAGAACTAACCGAACATATAATCTGAACAGTAAAGGGATGCTCTTATACTGGCAAAAGGAGAGGGAAAGCGAGAGCAAGAGTGAGATGGAAAGGGAGGGAGAAGAATAGGGCAAGGGTAAGGAAGAGGGAGAGGACGACAGAGAGGAAGAGGCAGACGAGGAGGCAAGGAGAGAAGGAAGGGAAATTGAGATAAGAAAATGGGACTATTCATACCAAGGGCAAATCATAAAATAGCAACAGAAAGCAAATTTCGTTGCTAATTTATCAACGAAAAAATCATTCTGTTGCTATATTAGCAATGAAAAAATTTACCGTTGCTTAAATAGCAATGGAAATAATATTTCGTTGCTAAATTAGCAATGAAATTTACTTTCCATTGCTAATTTTCATTCCAAAATTTTTTCACCATTATTTAGCAATGGTATAAGCATTTCGTTGCTAATTTCTATTGCTATATTTTGACTCTAAATTTTACCTCCATTTTTAATGATGGAAGATAACCAATTTTATTTTTGTTGCTAAATCTAAAAACTTTAACCAATTTTAACAATGAAATTTAATTTCCATTGCTAAATAGATACAAAATTAGATTTCTGTTGCTAAATTAGCAACAAATTTTATTTCGTTGCTATTTTAACATTTTCTTGTAGTGATTTTTGTTTTGAAATCAATATGGAAGTGTTTTAGGTTATGGAGTGCCTATCTCCATTCAAGTGGAGATAGTAATTTATGGATTTTGACAAAGGAATAAAGGATTTTTTTACCACCTTTTTAGGCTATAGGTAATAGTTATAGATCCCTTCAATTCCAATATTACCATAAAATAAGGCTGAGATTTTATTAAATTCCATGGTTTAAAATACTAGACACTTGGAAAATTTTTTGAAATGGCCAATTGAGGATTTTGGATAAAAAAAACCTTCATCAATGGTCCAGATGTATTGAAAAACATTTTTTACAAAATATTTTGATTTTGATAATTTTGACTGATATAAAATTAAATCAGAATTATTTTATGATAAAACGATTTGAGAAAATTCTTCTTTAGAGGATTTTGAGATATTTCATCATAAGAAAATTCTTATGTTTTTTTTTGAAACAATGATTTTATTACAGGATTCTTTTTATGATGGTTTTGGAAAACTTTGAGAAAGAGTTTTTTGACAAGAAGATTCTCCTTTCTCTATTTTAGGAATATGGGTAAGATTTTTACCTATAAAGGCTTATTTGGCAGCAATTTTGGCTTACAGTTCTTCTATTTTTGCAAATGCCTCAATTACTTGATGGCATTCTTTATGGCAGGAATTTTTTTATTTATTCTCCCTCCAAGGCTTGCTAGAACCAATGTTTTAATTCTGGTTCTTTTTGGATGACCTGAATCCATTCATAGATTCGTTTACTTTGAAGCTTTGCCTTTTTTTCATCTTCTTCGATTGTTTGGATCCAAGATTTTATTGGAATAGCAGAGCAAACTGCTGGTTTTGTGTTTTGACTTTCTTGGTCCTATTAGACCTCTTTCCCTTTTCCCTTTTTTCTTAGCATCTTATAGGTTCACTCAAGCCTATTTTGGAGGAACTCTCTGGTCATGAAATTTATGATTGAGTTTTTATCTCCCATAATAAATTTAATTTCAAAATTAAAAATACTGAGGATTGCTTATCATCTGGCAAAAATATATTTTAATGCCATATTTTGAACATTATTTTGTAAAATTTTTTTTGTTGGTTTACAATCAATACAAAGTAAAAATTTTTAATTGAGTAAATAACTTTGAAATGTTGTAATGCACATGACAATTGAAATTTCTTTTATAAAAGTAGAATAATTCTTCTAATAATCATTCCAATATTCATATGTAAATTGAACAATGCATTCTTTGTCATTGACCTTTTGTTTTAGTATACCCCCATACCCTATGCCTAAGGCATCTATTTCGATAATTTTAAATGTTAAAGGATCTGCTAAGTGTAAGCAAGAAATCTCTTTGACTTGTCTTTTGATATGTTGAATGACTTTAGTATGTTCATCAAACCATAGGATAAGATTACTCTTTAATCTATCATGCAAAGGTTTTGCTAGACAATTAATGTTTGGATAAAAATTTTAGACATAATTTAAAATTCCTAAAAATCTTTGAAGTTAGGTTTTGTCTAAGATTTTATTAGGAAATTTGTCTACAAAAGCTAAAGATCTCTCAATTGGTGTAATTGTTCCCTGGGAAATGTAATGTCCTAAAAAATAAATTTTTGTTTGGAAAAGAGATATTTTTATTTTGGATACAACTAAACCATTTTTGTTGGCTATCATAAAAATTGTTTTTAGATAGCCTTTACTATTCCTTTCGGTCAATATGAATGGAAAGTGATGCCATTAAGATTAAAAAATACTCCTTCAGAATTTCAAAGAATAATGAATGAAATTTTTGCTCCTTATTCAAAATTATACATAGTATATATAGATTATATTCTTATTTTTTCAAAATCCTTAGAACAACATTTCAAAGATCTAAAAATATTTTTCATGATAGCTAACAAAAATGGATTAGTTGTATCCAAAATAAAAATATCTCTTTTCCAAACAGAAATTAATTTTTCAAGTCATTACATTTCACAGGGAACAATTACACCAATTAAGAGATCTTTAGCTTTTGTAGACAAATTCCCTAATAAAATCTTAGACAAAACCTAACTTTAAAGATTTTTAGGAATTTTAAATTATGGCTAAGATTTTTATGCAAACATTAATTGTCTAGCAAAGCCTTTGCATGATAGGTTAAAGAGTAAGGATTTTGAAAAAATAAGAATATCATCTATATATACTATATAGAATTTTGAATAAGAAGCAAAAATTTCATTCATTATTCTTTGAAATTCTGAAGGAGTATTTTTTAATCTTAATGGCATTACTTTCCATTCATATTGACTGAAAGGAATAGTAAAGGCTATTTGTAATGATCTTGGTTAAATTTGAACTAGCCAAACCCTGATTTCAAATTAAATTTTGAAAAGATTAAAGCAAAATAAAGTTCTTGAAAAAGAATTTTTTTTATTTGGAATTTGATAATAAATCCATTTTCAAGCTTTGTTTAAAACCTTGCAGTTAATTACAAGTCTAGCTGTACCTTTTTCTATTTCTAAATTATTGTTAACATAGAAAGCTGCATATCTTCATGGAGACTTAGATTTTGTAATCAAACCTTTTGAAAGTAAATCAAGAATCTCTTTCTTGCAATGCTTTTTGAGTTTTTGATTAATTTGTATTGACCTAGCTTTTGTTGGGATAAGCTTATCTAAAAAATAATTTTCATGGGGTAAGTCCACCATATGTGTTTTCTATTATAGAAATCATTTCGTAAATTTTAACAGATTTCTTTTTCAAGTAAATTTCAAAAATAAAAAATTTTTTATTTTATGAATTTATCTTTTAAAGATTTTTACTAAAAACTTTTGAATTTTAAAGAAAGAAACATCTTGTTTCAAAAAAAAATAAATGTTTTTCTTTCCTTGAATTATAAGATTAACTCATTTTTGTAAATAGAACAAGCTTTTAAATGATTCAGATTTCTTGTTTTGGGTTTTTCAATAAGAGGGAAAATAATTTTTTTCCACTACAAGAAAATTGCAATTTAGCAACGGAAAATAACAACGGAAAATGTCAATTTTCCGTTGCTAATCAAAAATAGCAACGGAAATTAGCAACGAAAAATCGGTTGCTAATTCGGCGGTTGGTATTTTTAGCAACGAAATGTTTATTCTGTTGCTAAATTTAGCAATGGAGATTAATTCCGTTGCTAAATTTAGCAACGGACATTAAATTCCGTTGCTAAATCTAACCACTAACATTTGGTAAATTGGTCAAAATTAGCAATCGAAATCAAATTTCGTTGCTAAATTTAGCAACCGAATTCAAAATCCGTTGCTAATTTTAGCAACGGATATTTTTTTCCGTTGCTAAATTAGCAACCGAGTTGAATTCCGTTGCTAAATTCAGCAACCAGTATAAAAAAATTTGTGACGATTTTTTCGTCGCTATTCCACCACTACAGCTGTCCCCTTCCATCAGTCATCTTGTCTTTCAACATTTACTGCTCCATGCAGCACATATTCTCAAAATGCCAAATTTTCATGATGAAAAGGTGGTTAGGTATTCTAATGGTGATTGAACTTAGTACCAGCTGTCCTTATGGTAAGAAAAAGCTTCAATTTATGTGGCAACCAAACTTGTATTTTATTGCAATGAAGTGTTTTCATCAGATTGTGATAAAAAATTAAAAAGAATAAAAATTCATCGGTAACCTATTGTGACCTTCAATTTAAAGCCACGTTTCATATAGGGAAGAGAAATTAATGATGGGTTTATCCAATTTTCTTTAACATCTACACATTGATGTATAGTTATAGTATCCTCACTTGCATGTCATATCATATCTCCGATAAACTCTTGGCCAGAATTTAGCTGAAACAAGATAATTACCTTCATTGCAACAAAATTAAAATTCAATGTCTACATTGCAAAAACCTCAAATTTTGTGAAAACAATGAAAATTGACAATAATTTCAAGTGATGCACCCAACCAGAAGGTATCTCAACATAGGACAAGTTGTAGAATAATTTACCCAACAAGAGGCCATCTGATTCTAAGGTCAAAATATCAGTTAAAATTTTCTGCAATTTCCACATCAAAAATCATTAAAACTGCAAAGACATACCTCTGCAATAACTTCTGGAGAGGTTATAAGTACATCAAACATTATAGCTCCTCCTGCATGAAGTTCGACTGTCCTAATGTCTCTCCGCGCATCTTTGCTTCCATGGTAAGCCACAACATCGATAGATGGACCCAAATGAAAGAACTCTTCATCCCATAAACAAAAAGCAGTCGAGCTTGTGACAATCAGAAAAGGCCAACACTCATTGGATGAAAAAGACGTAATAAATGAGATCACCTTCATAATTCGATCTTGCAGACATAATACCCACTGGTATTCATATGACATCCCAGCTGACTTCTCTTTTGGCAAGAAATCATAAAAGAATAGATTCAACAGCCATTAAGATAGAAACAAACAAATAGAATACCTAAAGGTTGTGAAAGAATGAATATGCATGGTAACAACCCCAAAAAAAAGCAAAAAAACCTGCGCATTAAGTAATACGACAAGGCAGCAAAAGACAAGTTGGTATTCAGGAGAAACAAAAAATTCATCAGACAACACAAACAACAAATATTTGGCATGATATTATAGTGCACAACCAAACTATATGATTATGTATGCTTACAAGCATATGCAAATCATGCAAAATATAAAGAAAAAACCGAGTTAACCTATGTACCACATCAGATTCCCACCTTTTAGTAACAGATAGTCATTAGTTTGGATCATCCTCAGGTTATCATGCATTTGTTGCAAAAATTAAATAACTAAAAACCTAGAAATCCTAAAATCAAAGCGTAACTGATTAAGCTCACCTGATCATCAATTATAATGACATTTTGCCCCTTGTACCACTTTTGACGAAGATTGTTGATAAGGTTCATATGATTATTATCTAACTCAGTTAAACCTCCAGCTGGCAACTGCATTGATTTAACCGAACCTTTTTCTATCTCAAGTTCCTGCAGGTAATTTGTCATAAACCAAAAAAGAAATTTAATATTTCAAATATAAAAGCATTGTCCAGCCTTCATACATTTACAATTGAAAACAACTAAATAATTGATTAACACATACAATAAATGGTGAGTAGTGGCAGCATCAGGTAAATAATAATAATAATAATAATAATAATAATAATAATAATAATAATAATAATAATAATCATAATAATAATAATAATAATAATAAGTTAAAGAAAAAGGCACCCAAACGCACATAAGCAATCAACTGAACAAAATTGCATTAAAACATATATTTTTCTAAATTAATCAGGCAATATATTCCATCAGCCTTCTAAAATAAATCCATCATACTTCTATATCTGTTAACAGCTTCGATGTCGGATCTTAAGGTTTATATGAATGGAAGACCTACTGACCTACCAAGATAAATACAAAATGTTACCCAACCCATCCCCTTCGGAGGGACAAAATAAAAAATAAAAATAAAAAATAAAAAAAGGAGGATACCTGTTAGATTAGATAACTCTAAAAACCATTGCATGCCCAACGACCTTAATTTTTCCAGTGACTAAAAGCAAAACCATGCGCAAAAAAAATCCCAAAATCAATTGAATCATTGAAGATTAACCAAAACCTTAAAAAGATCTCACCTTTTTTATAGATCAAGATCTATTAAGGAAGCAACGATTGGGGGGAATGAAGCCTGGTCCGACGTCACTAACACGAGATCAATCATTTCTCAAATCACAAAAAATGAAACATGAAAAATATAAGATCGCCGCAGATCTAAAACATAAACAATATATATTGAGAAATATATATAGTGAAACAAACAAATAAGGAAAAAAACTTATAAAATTATTTCTTTACCTTCTATTCGGGAGTGATTCCAACTTATAAAGTTCCACCGTTCTTCTGTTAGCAACAGCGCACCTTCTACTTCTAGGAAAAGAGGAGATGGTGGAGGAGGTGGATTGTGGTGGTGGTCGGTGAAGAAACCCTTGACGCGATTAACAAATCTAAGAGCTGGTTTTGGTGGTGAGAGGGAGAAGAGGAGTTGGCGGCAGGAGAGGGAAAGAAATGAAAGAATGAGAGCCTAGGGTTTTTAATTGGGTATTTATACTCGATGGATAATATGTAAATATTTAAAATAAATTTAGCAACGAAATCATTATTCCGTTGCTATTTTTGCAACCGAATTAAATTCGGTTGCTATTTAGTAACGAAATATTAAATAGCAACCGAAAAAAAATTTTGTTGCTAAATAGCAACCGAATATCATTCGGTTGCTATATTTCTTTCAAAGTGAAATTTAGCAACGGAATTATATTTTCGTTGCTAATTTAGCAACCGAATTATAATTCTGTTGCTAATTTAGCAACCGAATTATAATTTCGTTGCTATTTAGCAACGAAATTATATTTTCGTTGCTAAATAGCAACGGAATCATATTTCGGTTGCTAAATTAGCAATGGAAATTAAATTTCATTGCTATTTTTCGTCCCGCCATTTGTTGCCGCCTTAATTAGCAACGGAATAAAAATTCCATTGCTAATTTTTGTTGCTAAATAATGGCGCCAGAAATTCCCTCCACTTTTAGCAACGGAATCTAACCAAATATTTTTTCGTTGCTAATTTTATAAAGTTCAACCAATTTTAGCAACGGAAAATATTTTTCGTTGCTAAATAGCAACGGAATAATGTTTCCGTTGCTATTTTTCCGTTGCTATTTCAGGATTTTCTTGTAGTGTTCCTTGAGTTTTAAAATAAATACTATCATAATTAATAGAATAGGGTGTTATCATATTGATAAATTGAGTCCTTAAAATGATAATAGGATTTATGTTTTCCAACAAGACAAAAAGAGTTTTTATTGAAACACTACCATTTTTTATGGTGGCTTCAATTTTGCTTTTGATAATTACTCTTAAGTTATTTGCTGCAAAAAGTTTTTCATTAGTTTATTGAGAAAATTTTTTTTGGGACGATCTAGTTTTTTAAGCAGTTTAAATCTGCACCTATATCAAAAAAGAGCAACCATTTCTATTTTAAAATCATATGAAAAAATGAGTTTTATTTTGATCAGATATTTCCTTATTGTAATAGTTCTTAAAACAAATAAGAAATCTTCTAGAATTGCTTCCAGGTTTTCATTTTCATTTTTTATGGTTTTAAGATCATCTTCTTCTTCTTAGTTTCTTCTCCTGTTTCACTTTGTTCAATAACTTTTGAAACTAATTTGTCAAGAAGTTTAAAATCAGATTTTTGTTTTTGTTTCAGTGTTTTTAACTTTTGTTTTACTTTCTTAATTTCTTCTTGAAGTGTTTGGATAGTATTAGAGTTTTTATTTTTGTTTTTGCACCTAAAAGTTTTGTTAAATCACAAATGTTGTTTTGGATGAGAGATATAGAAGAGGATTTCATTACTTTTGAAAAAGTTTTTAAAAGTTTTTCAACAATTTCTTTTTGAAGTTTTGTATCCTCTACTTATTTTATAATATCAAGAATTAATTCTTGATCTTTTGTATGAACATTTACGGACTTTTAAGATTCTAAAGAATCTTTAAAATCATTTTCGGATGAGCTAGAGGTATCTAATTCATCAAATTACAAAGAGATATCATCTTCTGATAAATATATTTGAGTTTCATCTTCTAAGGTTTCAATTAGAATTGATGAAAGTTTTTGGATTATTTCAACTTTTATTTAAAGCTCATGAAGTTTTTTATTAATCCTATAATATTTTGCAATATGTCCGAGTTGATTACATTTAAAGTAAACAACCAGTTTATTATCTTATTTTTGAAAGATTTTCTGATTGTTATCTATTTCTTATAGGTTTTACTGGGTCTAGACTTCTAATAGAAACTTTCTTTACTTGGTTTTGAAGAAAATGTTTGTGAGATTTTTTGTGATATTTAGAACAAGATCCTCTACAATCTTTAGATTGGTTTTCTATAGAAATTTCAAATTATTTACAAAATGATTCTAATTCTTGTCTCATTTTCTTCACTTCCAATTTTAAATGTTTTTGGAGTTTTAAATCTTGATAGATTTTTAATCCTTCTTTTTATGTGAAACTAACCAATTCTCCATAAGTCAAATGATTATATAGGATTTGATTAATTCCAAAAACTTCTTTGATTTTATTTCTAACCTTTTCTCCAAATAGTGTTGGTAAGCTTGCTAAGAATTTTTATTTTCAAAAAGGTTAATTGGAATCTTTTCTAAATATTACCCTAGTTAGAAATATATTTTTCTAATTTTGAAATTTAAAAAGCTTTTTACACCTAATTTTTGAAAGCAATTCTGTATTTTTATCATTTAAATGAGATGGATCTCCTTTGAAGTGCAAACTACTTGTATGAATTAGAGTTACTATTGCATTTGGAATTAGGTTTCCTATCTCATCAAGGATGGGAGTTCTTTCCTCAATGGTTTGGATAGCACTTAGTATTTCTAGTTGTTGTTGTTGTTGAGTGAGATGGTAATCCCACCAACCTTTTAACTATCTTGAGAAACCTGGTATCAAAAGTTTAGCTATAGCTCTATCAGGAGTATTTGTTTGGATTTTGTAAGCATTTGATGCCATAGTCATCTGTTATAGAAGACTAAGGATGTTATATCAGACATACCATCTATGTTCCATTCATAGACAATCAAGGATGTTATACTCCCGACTAAGCTTGTTTTAAAAAAAACCATCTCAGAAAGAAAAATTAGGGGAGTGAAGCATCTGTAACTTCAAAGAGTTTATATTGAGAACAGACTCTATAGCAATTACGGGTTTAGAAGTTATTGATTTGCCTCCAAATGAAGCAAGGAATGGCTCCAACATAAACACCATTGCCATAAAAAACTTTTAGGCCTCCTAAGTGAAAATTATTTCTTATGCATACTTATTGATATGTACTGAATATGTCGTATACATACTTACTGAGAGGTGAATTAGCAGAAATACCCATAATTCACATCCTAATGTAAGCCTGTCATTTGGTGATATCATAGGGAGGACCAAAATTTCTGGAGGAATATCTGAAGCACGTGAAAATAAAAAATATTGCAACATCTAAAGACTATAAAAATATGCGTGCTTCTGCAAAGAAAAATTTCCCAAAAAAAGCTTAAATACATTATTTAAGCCCTTCAAAAATTTATTCCAACAAGATTTCTTACATAACAAATACTGCTCCTATGGACAAGCCTTAAATCACTTGGTCTTCTTTAGCTTTAAGAAGTATTTAGAATGGAGAAATGCAAATGACTAATGAAGATTAGGAAAGCATTAGTGTATAGTAATATAACTATCCCATATACAAAGAGATTTGCCACATAAAAGAAAGGGAAATGCAAATAAATAAATAAAAGAAAAAAATATAGCACTATTATTACTTTGACACCCCCAAGAATTACTCTAGCTTCATCAATTTTTACACAATCCAATGAAACAAGAAAATCTCCATCATTACCTCTAGGAAGCTTCCATGCTCCATTCTCCCATCTTCAGTGAAAAATACATGCAATGAAATTTTATCATTGTAGTAAATTACCGGCTATTGACTATTTTTCACAGCAACTTGCAAAAGTGAGTTTGAAGGACCAGCAGACATGTTCTGGAACAATACCATAGGGAGCAACATTGTTCCTGATGTCCCTAGTTGTAATTGTGGAACCTAACTGACAATAAGATGACACATTATATTCAAAGTGATGGAACTTAATCAGAATCCCGATTCAAAAAAATATGAAATTAAAATAACTTGTAAAGGTCCAATAATAACAACGGCGAAATAACATTACAATAAGTTCTGCAAAATATTAAATGAAGTGTTTCAATAGTGCTTCAGGAGGCTTGTGATACACAGAGGACAATGTAGCAATGTTTGCAAGAAGCTCATTAAAAAGTGATGGATCAAGTTGGTTTGAATCAGCAGTAATCATAGGCTTCTCAGATAACATAACATCCTTAGCAGCCTGAAAGAATGAAGTGTAGCTATTAGACATACATGTCCAAAATGTGATTTTTAGATATGTAAAAGTTATACAAGTGTTTACACATAATTTCAAATGATGCCCATAAACTTTTATGTTTCAAATATGATAATTATGGAATTGTAAAGGAATTTGAGGTAGAAACTGCTATTAATAACTAGAATGACAATGTATAAAAAGACAGGAAATAAATCTGTATTTACAAAACTGCAGTTACAGATTAAAATTTTCAATTGAAAACTATAACAAATAGAGATTTATTTAATGCACAATACCTAAAACGCACTATCTAATAACTATGTTTATTAAACTCTTAAAAATTATTTCAATGTGTTATTTACTTTTAAATAAATTCTCGACATTAATACTCTATAATTAGCTTAAATATTAACTATAGTACAATATGATAGCACAACTGGGGTACCATATACTGACAACAATTAATAACCAAAAACACATTCAAATCACTCAGCATCCATAACATGTAATTGAGTGAAAATAATCCAAAGAAATAAGAAAAATAGGATAAATGAATGAATTCTGAGGAATTGAAACAGAGGATATAAGAGTTAACATAATCGATTACTAAAATTTTCTCCAAAATAGAGACCAATTTCGACCCAAATCTTGAATCTATTTCAAAACCATCCAAAAATAGCCCAAAGAATTGACACCCATAAATAAACCAAAACAAACCACAAAATTGAAAATCAAAAACAGCAAATAAAGAAAATGTACCAGAGAAAAAAATAGGGGAAGAGTAAGAATAATTTCTCAACAACCAGATAGATAAAACTAAGAAATAAGAAAAACTATCCCTCTTACCAGTCCTTCTTTCTAGCGATAAATGTCTTCACAACAGCTATCCATAGTGCAGCACGTTGCCTCAAAGCTGCCGATGGTGGAGTAGGGTGATGATGAAGAAGGACCGGATATTAATTGTTTATAGCACTAGCTTTTTTATCCTCACAACTAATATAGATTAAATTAAAAATTAATGACTATATAGAAAACTAATCTTATTAGTATAAAATTAAATTATTAAAATTTTATTATATATAATAAGTTAAGAACTATAGAATTAAATTATTAATTTATATGTTTATATACATATTTTGTAAAAAATAAATCAGTTTTTTTAATAACACTAAAAATAAATGAAAATAATTAATAAGATAATTATATACTCATATAATTACATATAAAAGTAAATAAAATTAATTGATAAGATAATTAGATATTTATATAATTACATTAATTGATGAAATTTTATTATATATAATAACTATATATAATTAGTTAATTACATTATATTAATTACAACTCCATTGCTCACATAAGTATTATGCTAAAAATAGATGAATATTAGTTAAGTGATACGATAAGTAAATAAAATTAATAGGTAAGATAATTATATATTCATATAATTACTTGAATTAGTAAATTTCACTATATATAATAATTGTATATAATTATATTATTAATTTATAATTCGTAGTTTAATTTAGCAAGGAACTTAGTCCTAGCTAATTTAGCTAGTAGTATTTTCTTGCTAACAAGTTAATCCTCACATGTAAGATTAAAAAAAAAAACACCATCAGTAAGGAATTAATCCTCACAAAATTGGCGAGAACCGTATTCCTAGCTAAATTAGTGAGGATTAATTCCTTGCTAACTAGTTAATCCTCACATTGAAGATGAAAATGCCATCAGCAAGGAATTAATCCTCACTAATTTGGCGAGGAATAGAAACCAAGGTAAACTAGCGAGGATGGTATCCTCGTTAATTTCATTATTTGCCACTTGAATTAGACATTAGCGAGGACAATTGTTCTCGCTAAATTAGTGAGAAGGAAATTTCTTGCTAATTAGTTCACATGTAACATGCCAACCTAACCAAATTAGCGAGAGACATGTTCGTAGCTAAATTAGGGTGAAATGGTATCCTCACTAATTATCTTATATACCATATGAATTAGGCATTAGTGAGGACATTTGTTCTCGCTAAATTAGTGAGGATGAAATTTCTCGCTAATTAGTTCGCATGTAACATGTCAACCTAACCAAGAATTAACGAGGAAGATTTTCCTCGCTAATTAGCGAGAGAGATATTCGTAGCTAAATTAGCGTGAAATAGACCCTCGCTAATTAACTTTCGTGCCATATAAATTAGGCATTAACGAGGATAATAGTTCTCGCTAAATTAGCGAGAATGAAATTTCTCGCTAAATTAGTGAGCACGAAATTTCTCACTAATTAGTTCACATGTAACATCCCAACCTAACCAAGAATTAGCAAGGAACATGGGAGTAAAGGTAGAGGAATGTTATATCTTACTTAACTAGTCTCACAAGGATTGGGTAAACTTAGTTCTACCCTCTTTGACTAATTTTTGACTTATTTAGAAACCTGAAAGGGTTTAACAATATGATTTTTTTAATTTAATTATATTATTTCAACGGGGAAAACTATAAAAGTTTTTTGGTATTCCTCGATCCTAGTTAACTGTGTTTTAATAGTACTAAGATGAGTGTTTGTGAAATTATTTTACTGAATGACGTTTTTAATATCCTTATCCGTGTTTTCACTAAGAGTTTATAAGGATAAGCATCTATAATTTGACTTAAATATATCATTTTTATGTGTCTTAGAGGTGGATGTTCTTATTGAATTTTTCTACCATCAGACATTTCCCATTCTTTAACCTTTTTTCTTAAAGTTATAGGGTTAACAAATTTTTTTCTTCAAATAGATATGTAATTTTGTTTTGTGATGCATAAATTTCAAACCAATAAAATAACAAGATTTGAGTTTTGTTTTCAAAAATAAATTCATAAAATTTATTTTGAATTTCTTTTCTTTTTTTAGAAAGTTTTTTAATAACCATGTCCTTTTTTCTAGATTTTTTATGCATAGAAATCCTTATACAGAAATGTTTTGTCAACTTTAAAATATTTTTCAATGACATTTAATTCATTTATAACATTTTCTGTTATTTTTGAAAAAGATGGAGAAGTTAGAGGTGAAACATTTTGTTATTCCTCACTCGAAACCTGGGGTTTTGTATAAATCTGGTGAGAGATAGTTACTGAATAGTCAACATTTTGAAAGGAAGCACTTGAAATGCTTGAACAAGAAAATCTTAATTTTTGAAAAATTTTTTCCTTATTTGGAAGGTGAATTATTTAAGGTAGATTTGAGGCTCTCCCCAAATCTACAATACTCGTAGAGGAACTAACATCTAAATATTTACAGCTAAAAGTTCTTGAGAAACTTAATTTTACCATTTCATCATTGTACTAAGTAATTTCTTTCAAATGAGTGCTTGGTTTAGATTTTTCTAGAGATTTTAGTTTTACAGCACCTTCTAAAATTCATTCTTCAGAAAGATCAATATCTTTCCAAATGATGGTTTTTGGAATTATTTTATTTGCTCTAGATAAAGCCATTTGTAAAAATAGGATTTCACCTTTTTTGGTTATATTTTTTACTGATGAAAAAGCATAAAACATTTCTTTATAATATACCCAAAAAATGATGGCCACTGGAATAGATCCTTCGAGTAGTTTTGTAATTATGTGTTCTGATTTGTAAAACCAAAGATTGAAAAATGTTTGGATCTATAAGAGATAATGAAATATTCGGTGAGCATTCAAAATAGATTGGTCCTTGAAAAATACTAGACTCAACTGAGCTTATGATTAAATCTTGAAAATATAAAAACCTTGCATCCCTTAAAACACAGAGAATAAAGGTATTTAATCCTTCTTTTATTAGCAATTTTATTCCTACTTGGATAAGACCTATGTGTATATACTCATACTTCCTATCTCGATGTTTTTGTAGAGTTTTTTTGTGAGACAAGGTGAATGGTTTCAAATGGTTTTGAGATTTGAACACCTCTGTCTTCTATTTTGATTATAAAATAAGTTTTTATGAGTTTTTGAAAAAGACTATTCTCATAAACTTTATCTCCTTTGATTTTAGGATTTTTCCAGTTATTTATTGATTTTTTAAAATCTTCAATAATGATTTCCCCACTATTGATAATGTTTGAATTTTGTGAATATCGATCTGCATAGTTTGAGGTAGAAGAACTAGATAAAGAAGTAGTTCTAGAAAATAAATTATCCATAATTTAAAATTTTAATTTATTTTTAAAAAAATTATTATTTCTTATCTGGACAAACTTGCAAAAGGATTTACTACCCTAAATGCCTATCCGTCAGCTAATACGAGAATTACTACCCAACAACTATCAGTACCTAGGTAATATTTGAAATTTTTCAAAGAGCAATTAAATATTTAAATTATAAACTATTTACTTAATAGATCTACAACCCCCTTGGCTTTGATATATATATGATCTAAAGCAATCCAATCTAAAAATTGATAAGCAAGGACTCATAAAAATTATTTCCAAGAAAGAACTACAAATTTGATTTTTCACAATCACATTAGACTCTGGCAATGTATCCCCATTTCTAAATTCATTAATAGTTGAAGCACAACCCTTTACTCACTTGTACTATCCAAGAAAATTTTATCTCACCTGCGTCTAGAATGGCCAGTTCAAAAAGGGTAAGGTAAAGGCTTTTTAGGCTTAAGGGATAATAATGTAGGTGTAATTAACAAACATAAAATTAGCATGCCCAAATAGGATCAAAAGGTCTTGTAAGGGATATAATATAACAAAGGTAGGTTGGAAGTCTTTTAAAAGTTCAATCAATAAAATTTTGCCTAAGTCATGTCTAGCCTTACTTTTGAGTCATTTATCTACTTTGAAGGTTGATAAGGAAGGTTTTAGCACTTTAAAATTCCTACTCAATCACCATTATGCACTGGTTTTTTTTATCTCTAAAATAGGCCTAAAGTGTACATTTATTAGGAGACCTACTAGTATTGATCTAATTGAAAATAACCAATAATGAAAATAAATTTAACAACTAACTACTCTCTGACTATTCAAACAAATCTAAATAAGGTATTCTAACTCTAAGTTCAAGCTTATTCACAATGGAAAAAACTATGAGGGCAAACTAAACTTAAGATACAAAAATACTTGATAACAACAATAACCAAAAACTAAAACAAGCACAACTGCTAAACCAAAATTAAAACAAAAGCTAAAAAATAAAGTAAACTAAAAGTAAAAAATAATAGCATGCTATAAAATTAAAACTAAAAAAATAATAAAAGAAAATAAGAGACAAAACATAATATTACTAAAATTAAAAGTTAAAAGAACAAAAATTAACAACTAAAAATAAAAATAAAAAATAAAGCTAATTATGGTGATAAAGTTTAAACATATCAATCCAACAACTTTCACAAAGTATTCTAACAATGTTAATCCCAAAAGGCACTTACCCCACACTTATAGTTTTTGTTGCCCTCAGCCAAATAATATAATAACAACTCAAAAATAATAGAGGTTAAGGGAATCCATAAGAAATCACTCATGTGGAGGTGGGAGAGGAAAATGGAGGTTGAATATCGATTGCATGAGAGAAAAGGCTGTGAGCTTCTGGTTTATGCTGTGCTTGAGCTCCATGCTAAGCAAAGGCTCAGTAGATAGTAAATGGTGCAATTAATTTTTTGTCAAAATCTCAAATGCAAATAACACAGTAACATAACTTTTTTATATTATGAAAAACATGCACTTATAATAATAGTACATGAATTAAAAAGCATTGCAATACCATTTATTAAATTCACTAATAATATCATTAAGAGACATACTGAATCAACAAAGCATTTACACTAATAGTCACTTATCAAAGATTGCCACTTTAACCGCTTTCTGCTACTAATATGTTTTGTCATATCGGAACTCGCATACACATGTTATTGTAGTTCCATATATTAAACAACACTTCAATGCAATTCTTTGATTACACTTCATTATTAAATTAAAAGCACCATCACTATCAAGAGGGACTGAAACACTTACATTATTGATCATTTTTCCTTTATTCATTAATCAAATCACTTCTATCGCATGGATTCTAGTAAATGGTGGATACAAGTATAGCACTAGATGCTAGCAAGTAGTATCAAACACTTATGACATAAAAATCTCAGGTCACTAAATACCAAAAGGTATCGAAATACTATACTAGTCATCTTTCAATGACAACACTTGTAGCTATGATCACTATCCCCTTTATAGGCATGCCTATCTATCCATTACTATATGAAATTCAAGCTTTCAATAACTCATTAAACACTTAAGGACAAGGTACTTCATATATTTAAAATCGTAGCATAAATACACTAAACGAAGCATGAAATCATGTCACTCATATTTAATTACACTCAGGATACAATGCAAGATGCTCATCATTCATTTAGTAACACATAACATCACTAACATAACTATTCATGTTCATTAATTGAATAAATTCATACACATTAAGGTTTAGTATTTTACTTCACTTCACTATTTCATTATGCTTTTTACTCATTTTATATCACAAATTACTCTTTACCTTATGTTTAAAATACCCTAATAGTGTTTAGGGAGGTTTAGGTATGCTTTAGTATCAATTTGGAACCCAAATATCAAATTTATGAAGAGATAGGGGAGGATCATGGTTAGTAGCTTATACTTGCTAATAGTGACATAGGTGTCATTTCGATTCTATACTAAATTTGGCCTATGTCATAGTCAATAGGTCATACCTGCTAACCATGAGGTCTATTCTGCTTAGAGGTAGATTTCTAGTTCTGGATTATATGCACTTTTAGACTTGTAAAATAACAATTTTAGCCAAAGTGGCCTTCTATAAAGTTATTCCACTATGTCTCTAGTTTTTAAAATATTACAAATTAATCTATTATAACCTCTAAATATTGAGATGTCAATAAAACATTACAGACTGGTCAAGATGACAAAACAACCAAGGTGTGTCAAATTTAAACCCACTTTCAAACACCTTAAAGATAAATTCAGGTTTGGGGTCTTCCACAAGGTTGTAGATATACGTTTTATCTTTCATCTCCAACTAGAATCACTTAATTTAGACATCTATAAAGGGAGGTATGCTCTTTATACTAAAATGGGTTCATGTGAACCTTAAATAGATTTCCACTATTTCACCTTCTAAGGCACAAATTCTCATTGGCAAGCTTTAATCATTTCTTTAGTCTTCTTTTCCTTCTTTCTTCTTACCCTTATTAGATTCTCCTATTAAAAATGTCATAAACACATATCAATATCAAGATTTCATCTATGATTCTAGCTTTCCATGAATAGAGCAATTAAAAGACCAAAATTGAGTCAAAATCGCATAAAACTTACCTTAAATTCGCTAGAATACATAACCCTCTTTTATGCTTAATTATGAGAAAGAAAATGGTATAAAGAAGAAGAAGAAATGGCTGGAAGTGTTTTGGCCAAGAAGTGGCCAACCTTTAAAATGACAAAATTTCCCTTCTTTTCTCACTTTCTCTCTAAGCTTTTAGACTTGCTAAATGCCCCTTTCTCATTGGTCTAATGTTTGACCAACTTTAAATTGCATTCCACTCCCTCATATTAGACTTAATTACTAATTTTACACTTTAGTAACTTCTTTTATTACATTCATCCACACTTCTCTTACAATAATACACATTTACCCCTTTAAGTGACAATTTATGAAAATACCCTTCACTTTTGTATTAATACCAATTTCATCCCAACTGCATAATTAACAATTCTTTTACACTAAAACTCTTTCAATCTCTCTCTCTATTCTACACTAATCCTACTAAGGTATATTTTAAGGCTTTACAGGTGAGCCTTGGTATTTTTAGTCATAAAATATGTTGGATCCATCTCATCATTAATGCCATTCCAATCTCTTATTTGTTCAAATTGTCCAGAGCTCTTGCGAAGTAAGGATCAAATCCCAAAAAAGTAGAGAAGTCATTAAAACTCATCTAATAAGAATGCCCTAATAGCCAAAAACTAACTTGCCACTTATTTGTATGGCTATCCTTCCTAATTCTAATATGAATTATAGCTATGAAATCTCTGGTCAAATGTGGATGTGCTTTCTTTGCTTGCTCATAAACTCTATCTAACCTACATTGGAAATTAGCCTTTCCATATCATTTCTTAGGTTTAAATCCTCTAAGACATCCATATCAATATAAGTAGTATGGATGTAGTCAAATAGTAAGAAATTAGCCTAATAGATCTTAAACTCAGTAGGGACCCATGACAGTACCTTAACCTTGATAATTTATTAGGGAGCAAAAGAGGATGAACTAGCCTCTTGCCTTGACCTTTTTAGTGACATTTCCATAAGATAAGTAATTGCAGTAGCTTCAACAAGTCTACATATTAAGCTAGCATAGCTTATCATAGTAAAATGCAGGAAAGGCACACTTGAATTTAGCATAAAACAAATTGACACAAAGAAGTAAATTAATTGTCAAATTCATCACACAAGATTAAACATGCTTTCAACAATAGATACAAAGTATTTAATAGAAATTTAAACACTAACACCATATAATGCCTTAACTAAAAAGAAAATTGCTTAATGTATCTTAAATCTAAGAATCCTAACCAAGCCTGTTTCTACCCTAAATTACCATAACCTATGGCTATTTAAAAAGATATGGAATTTTACAAAATCAAAACAATACCAACATGTTAAATATCAATAGTTTAATCCATCTAACAAAAGGATAATCATGGTAATAGCACTTCAAAAAGGGCAAGCAAGTTGTTTAAGTAACATTTTAAGCCTAAGAACACAACTTTTATAGATATTGATTGGATAACTCAAACATAACATCAAACACACATGTATAAGCATAAATTGCATTCTAACAATCAAAGAAAATTGCTCTTAAGCAAATAAGCACAAAAAATATGGGTTGGTTGGCCTAAAAAAACAATTTAGCTTTTATCATGAATTTTTATGAACACTAGGCTTGCATGTCAAAATTTATATTCCATTAGCAATTCTAGAAATCAATCTCAAAACACCATTTTTAGTCACTTAAATGAATAAAAGACATGCAAATATTCTAATAAAAGAAACAAAAAAATTTTGATTCAAAGTCCAACTACCTAAACATGTAAAAATTACTCTACGTAATTCAAAGATTACTTAACATACATTAACAAAGATAACTCTTAAGAACATTTCAAAATTCCACATGAATTAAATAAAAGCAAATATAAATATGAAACAATAAATGAAAGATATTTGGATTAGTAAAGTTACTTAAGATTGCTTGACCAAATTGATGAAAATGTACAAGGAAAGGGAGCATTTTAATCGAAAATGTGGATGAAAAGAGAGAAAATGAAATGAGAATGCCAAGACGTTGTAAAAAATAGGGTTTTTAAAGGCAAACATGATTGAGAGCCCTCAACACATAGTAAAGACTATTTAATCTCTACCGTGTGTCTCACAGCAAATCAAAACACACTGCACTAATTTTTCAAAGACACCCATTCTGGATTGAAAATTTTAATTTGCATATGGTGGAGATAAATCGATCTCTGCCATGTATAACATTCCATACGAAAATATATATTTGCACATGGTGGAGACTAAATAGTCTCTGCTATCTATCTCTACTCTGAACTGAACTCAAGGAATTACGCACAAATTTGTCTCTAACCTGTAGACCATTTTGCAACTAAAGTGCACATTACACATGGTAGAGACTAAATAGAAATGATTAAATGTTGTACGACCATAATGAGAATTTGAAGTTAATTAGATCGTACGGTTCCGATGAACTTGGTCCTGCATTTAATTCCCGTTTATGGACTATATATTTTCAATGAACTCGATCCTGTAATTAATTTATGTTTATCCTGCTCATCATACAATTTCACTGGATTTCACTTGGGGTAAATTTAAAAAAAAAAAGAATAAGTAGAAATAAAAATTTCTTATAAAAAATATAGAAATCAATAAAGTAAATAATCATCTGTGTTGAGGTTAATTGTTAATTACATAATTTAGGACAGTTGAGAGTATACATGCGTATACATGAGTGTGTGGTTATATGTGATCATGGGTGAATGGTTAAGATTTGATATTGTGCCTAATTAGCTTTCTTTAGTGAAAAATTATTTGAAATGAAGTACCGACCTTGAAACTAACCAATTAATCTCATGTAATTTAAAAACAGTTAAATGCATTCTTAAGAAATTACTCATATAAAGTACATATGAAGTTTTAATAATTATTGCTTATGCTTATGTGTATCATAAATTTGGATTGTACAATTTATATATGTATATATATTTTATGATTTTGTACATGGAAATTTAATGTATTATAAAAGTATTTTTAGAACTGTGCAATTGTTGAGGTAAATTTGTTAGTCACCACTAAGTTTTGGCTTAGCGCATGGTTTCTTTTTCACACATAGGTTGAGGACAAAGAAGATTAATCTTTATGTAGAAAAGGTCAGGATTGGCTATTACTAGTTATGTCAAGGAGTTGAATTGTAACATAGCAATTAAATTTAATTGTATTATTGTTATTTTTTTATTTTGCCATGTACCCAATTAAAGTTTAGGTTGCAATAATTTATTGATATTTCATTGATGTTAAGAAAGAAATTTGTAGTTGTATTGTTTTATGATGAAATTTTGCAGATAAATTCAACGATAGATATGTGTGTAAAGTTAGTCTAACAAGTGGAATTTAGTTTGATTGGTTATTAACGAGGATGGGAAAACTTGTATTGAAGTTTGATTGAAGTTGTGGATATAGTTGTTTTATCTTATAAGTGTTCTTGATAAACTTTTCCATATGAGGTTGTCGATAATTAGGGAAAATTCTGCCAAAAGTTTTGGAAAATAGGCAATAACTATTAAAATAATCACATCTTAGGTAGTAAATTATCTAGTTAATCCTATTAAAGGAAATTAAGTCTGGATGTGACATCCGATATCCGAGACTTTAAACTGACCAGGTATAGGGTGTTATATTTAGTGGTATCAGAGCCTAGGTTTATGCATTTTTAGGCATAGGATAATAGAATTTAGTTAAGATGGAGGTTATAGCGCTTTATTTACCTATTAGTGACCTTAATATTGAGGGCAGTGATTTAAACATTTCAGCATGGGGATGGGAACATATATTTTCATTACCTGAGATTTGCATTTGCATAACATTACATGCATAACATCAGCATTATTTGACTATTCATGATAGCATAAAATTTTTTGCATACGTCCCCAATTGAAAGGGAACTAATAGGTTATTAAATGAGTGCACTGAAGTAGGCAAGATGTGATATGTTTATAGAAGGATGATGTGAATTAGATTTAATTGAGTGACTTGGTATTAAGGAAAGTAGGTAGAGAAATGTAAGTGTACATGCCAGAATAGGTACTGAAAGGGATGTGATATAGAAGTAGAACTTCTATATTACAATGATGGATTTAATGGTGGTATAACATTATGTCAATAATCATGACTGATAGTTAGCAGTGATTGATACAACGTTGTACCTACAAAAGGGATATAACATAATAATCACGTGAGTACTGCTAGGTCTTATTGGGATCATCCCCAAACTGTCTAGTGATTACCCTAGACAAAGATAGAGGCATTTTTATGAATATAAGATGCGAAAAGGGAAACAATTGTCTGGAAATAATAAAATAGATGTTATACGATGTCCCTCGAATCCATTAACTAGATTTGGACTCTCTATTGACTCAAAAATTATAACTTATAGAACATTTTCAAGAGTTGCTCTGCATAAATAGTGAGATCTGTTTAAATAATGTAGTGTCGGTTGAGATTTTAAAAGTAAATAGAAGCTTTTTGAGGTGCCAGTGGAAGCAAACCAACATGATAAGGAATTTGATTGACATTCCTTTGGTGAATTTGATCCCGTGGTTAATTGGAGTTCGTTTAATAATATAACTGGTAGCAACAGACACTACTGTGACGGTTTAAAGAGATATACTCATGCTTTATCTCTTCAACTAAATAAATTTTGAGGATAAAATTTCTTTTAAGGGAAAGAGAACTGTAATGCTCCAAAACTTAAGTCAGCTAATAATAATTTATATATAATTGAGGATTAGGTGGTGAATTTAATTTAAAACCATGGAATCATAAATTATTGTTTCAGTTAATTAATTAATTAAACTATAAGTTAATTTAAATTAAATTTATGTGAATTTTTATTTAGTGACTATAATATTAATAAATTTTTATCTAAATAATTTATTCTATAAATATGTAATTATTATGAAATTTATATTTTTTTAGAAATAAGTATATAAAGCCGGTTGAATTTTTTTTTTTGTACACTTTGGTAATTCAATAATTGAATAGTTATCTATATGAAAAGTTTTAAGATTTAAAATAATAAGAAAATGACACATGTAATAAAATAATAAATAAAATAAATAAATAAATAAATAAAAAGAAGAAAAGAAATGAGATAGGATAAAGACAAATGGATCTCTAAAAGTCTCGGGACAACCTAATATGGCCATAAAAAAATTAAGGGAGCAATTAACAACTAAATAATAAAAGAACAAAAAAAACTAAAGAAAAAAAAAAGAAAGAAAAGTAACAGTTAAGGAAAAACGGGAAAAAAAGAATAGAAAAGGGGAAACAAAAATGAGAGAGGAGGGACTACCCACCGATCAATGATGACATGCCTACAGCCCTTCGTCGATGACAAATCGCGATGCCACAGATCTCCTCATTGTCGATATTACTTTCCTCTCCATGGCATTCAGCTCAGATTGGCTCTTCCTTATTTTTCTCTCTCCTTACCATGATTTTTTTCCTTTCTTCTGGTGATTGGCGATGGCGATTAGTGATATGAGCAATACTAGTGGAACCTCAAGGATGAGATGAACATCCCGGTACCCACCGATCATCCCCACTCTTCAGCAGTGAACAGATCGGAGAAGGAAAGGTCGTGGCACTTCTAAAGTGATTTTCGATCAAACCATACCACCCCAAGGCGTGTGACCACCCACCGTGAGTCTCTTAGACCCTAAGCTTCATATCAGTAATAGGGTTGCAGCTCTGACGAAGCTCAGATCAAATTTCGGCGAGCACAATGACGATAAGTATGTGGGAAAATGTAGAAAATTGACACCAATTGGTACGTCACTACCAAGTTTATCTCTATAAATTATTTAAATAAATTATGAAATTTATTTATGGAAATTGTTTGTTATTTTAATTAGGATGGAATCTATCACTGGTTGATTTAAATTGCGTAATATTTTAGATTGTTAAACCTGTTTATAAGCTTGTTTTTTGAAAAATTAAATCATAGTTTTCATCATTAATACATTTCTAGAATAATTTTAATAGAATATACAATAAAATGTCCATGTATTAGTAAATGGATTGTAATATTGTTAAGTGTCGTGAGTTTGTGTTTGTAATATTAATAGTGTATGTACTGTTAGGTGCCAAAAATAATTGATTGCAAGTGCAAATTTTAGAATTTGAGTTAAATTACTATTTGCATTCTAGTATTGCTACATTATTATCTTAGTTAAGGTACGAACTCTGTACATTTATGAAAAAGACTAGTTTTTTTAAAATTAAAGGCGATTCTTCTTTGTTAAGGGAATGCTTCTTTAACAACAGCCTCTTTTGTCATTTGTATGACCAGTAATATTTTAAGTGTTAAAGCTGAGCATTTTTATCAAAATAATTTTGTTGTTTACTGCTTGATTAAGTAGTGCTCTCTTTTAAATTGTACTCTATTGATTTTGATTTTTTGTTGGTGTTGGTCTTATGAACTTAATTATTGGGAAAATCTATCTATTGCATATGAGTAGCAACACTGAGTAGGTTTTTATATTCATGAAATTTGTCTTGAGAGGAAATGAAGTTTATTGGATAATTAAGGAATTATGAGTGTTCACTTTACGGGTTTCATGCATAATTCTAGTTCTCTTCAAGTTAGTTAAAATGTCTAAAGTAGAGAATTAATATAGAATTGACTAAAATATACTTTATGATTGGCTTAACATATAACTGAGATGGAAAGTAATTATGTTAGCTTAAACTTTGTGGAATACTGAATTATAAGTATATATATTCATAAGAGAATACATGTATTGGTGGTAGAACTGTAATTATGTACAGAGTTTATATTTTGAAAAGATTTATAACACAAAAAGAAGTGATACAGGAAATGTGATAGTGTGTGGCATAAACTGAGAAATAAATTGGTCATCTACCTTCATTATATTTTGTTTTTAAGATAGCATGCTTGGATCTAATAGTTTTGTATGTAAACTTATAGCTACTAAAAAGGTATGTAATCTCTCAAATATGATATGGAGTTCTATGCTTATTTTGTATGTGTATGATCTTGGCTTTATTTCTGAAGGTACATTGTTATAAATCACATGTGAAAGTAAATAAGTACAACTTGAGCTAGATGTTTTCATGATGATGACTGTAAAATTTATAATGACCTATATATTTAAAGACATGACAAATACATGGATATGATTTCAAATTTATATGAATAATTTGAATAAGGTGATTGATGAAAAGTTTCAAATTGATGATAATTCAATATTACAAAGGTGATAAGTAGAGCACTGCTATACCCATGACAATAAAGAAGATGGAAACGATAGGTATTGAGAAAAAGTAATGTAGATATATATATGATGTTATTTATCAATGATGATTTTCCTACTTGCCCTTAGTAAAATTAAATAGGAATTGGAGACATTGGATAAGATTGGCATGGCAATTAGGGATGTTTAGCAGTATTGCATCTCGATGTGGTTACCAGATTGAATGGCTCCGAAAGCTCTTCCTGTGGGTATGGTTAAATTGAGTCATAGGTTGAATGGCTTCGAGAGCTATATCCATATGTGTATGTATATAAAAGTAGTAAATGGTGGGCTAACTACAATATGTCTTAGTTGTGGGCTGTATGGTTCTGATGAACTTAGTCCACACATGTGTATGTATAAATGTATGTATATATTATATGTATGTATGTATGTTTACGTGTAAATATATAGTAATGATTAAATGTTGTACGTACATAATGAGAAGTTAAGGACCGTATGGTTCCAATGAACTTGAACCTACATTTAATTCCCATTTATAGACTATATGATTTCGATGAACTCAATCCTGCATTTAATTTTCATTTATCCTGCTCATCATACAATTCTATTGGATTTTACTGGGGATAAATTTTTTAAAAAAAGAATAAGTAGAAATAAAAATTTCTTATAAAAAAAATATAGAAATCAATAAAGTAAATAATCATCCGTACTGAGGTTAATTGTGAATTACATAATTTGTCATAATTTAGGACAGTTGAGAGTATACATGCGTATACACAAGTGTGTGGTTGTATGTGATCATGGGTGAATGGTTAAGATTTGATATTGTACCTAATTAATTTTCTTAGTGAACAATTATTTGAAATTAAGTACCGACCTTGAAACTAATCAATTAATCTCATGTAATTTAAAAACTGTTAAATACATTCTTAAGAAGTGACTCATATAAAGTACATGTGAAGTTTCAATAATTATTGCTTATGCTTATGTGTATCATAAAATTGGACTGTACAATTTATTTATGTATATATGCATATATTTTATGATTTTGTACATGGAAATTTAATGTGCTATAAAGTATTTTTAGAGCTGTGCAATTGTTGAGGTAAATTTGGTAGTCATCACTAAGCTTTGGCTTAGCACAAGGTTTCTTTTTTCCACTTAGATTGAGGACCAAGAAGATTAATCTTTATGCAGAAATGGTCAGGGTTGGCTATTGCTGGTTATGTCAAGGAGTTGAATCATAACGTAACAATTGAATTTAATTGTATTATTGTTATTGTTTTATTTTGGCATTTACAGGATTAAAGTTTAGGTTGTAATAATTATTAACATTTCATTAGCGTTAAGAAAGAAATTTGTAGTTGTATTGTTGTATGATGAAATTTCGCAGGTAAAGTCAATGATAAATATCTATGTAAAGTTAGTTTGACGGGTGGAATTTAGTTTGATTGGTTATTAAGGAGGATGGAAAAGCTTGTGTTGGAGTTTGATTAAAGTTGTGGCTATAGTTGTTTCATCTTACAAGTGTTCTTGATAAACTTGTCCACATGAAGTTGTCGATAATTAGGGGAATTCTACCAAAATATTTTAAAAATAGGTAATAACTATTAAAATAATCACATCTTAAGTAGTAAACTATCTATTTAATCCTCTTAAAGGAAACTAAGTTCGGATGTGACATTCGATATTCGGGTCTTTAAACTGATCAAATATAGGGTGTTATATAGCGATCCATAATCAAGCTCCAATGCAGGCATTAAATCAAAATATTGCATAATTGCACATGCAAGTGTTCAAAACAATTACAATAGTGTAATTTAACTATCATTGTATAACCACAATTACAATTGTATAACTACATTGTATAACTTTTCTTATGTAAACATAAATATACAATATGCTTTAACTTTGTTCTTGTATGCTAATATGTTTCTCACATATTTAATGTCGCAAATTATCTTT
Organism: Excoecaria agallocha; assembly: GCA_037975025.1. NCBI lineage: Eukaryota > Viridiplantae > Streptophyta > Magnoliopsida > Malpighiales > Euphorbiaceae > Excoecaria > Excoecaria agallocha. The sequence continues at coordinate 17,214 of JBBPFJ010000335.1, read as the reverse complement.
ATTTTTATGTTTATAATGCTCTTAAAATATTTAAGAAGGTTTAGGCAAACTTTGGTAACAATTTAAAACCTAAAAATCATGTTTAGGAGGAAACAAAGGGATCATGATGTCCAATTACTTATGGTGATGGTGCGATAGGTGCAAATTTGATTCTAGGCTGGCTCGCAGTGGTTACTAATTTGATGGTGACCATGAAGTTCATTTTTCCCTAAAAATTCTAAAAGCAGATTTTCAGGTTCAGTTTTTATGCTCTTTTAAACATAATAAATGACATTTTTAGTTAAAGGGGCCTCTACAAAGTTGTTTGCCTAGGTCTCAAGTTTTCAGAACATTAAAAATCACTCAATTTAAGCATGTAAATCTTCAAATTTTCATCAAATAATATATACAGCTCCCAATGGCAGGGTAGCAGACACAATTAGAGTTCAAGCTCAATTTTCATCAATTACAAGGGGATTCAAATTTTGACTTCTCCATATGAAATCTAGATCTATCAGTCTAGTTTTTATTCCAACTATAATTAGTCAATTTGAATTCTTATAGCTCGAGTTATAATCAAAATAGTCCAAATTGATCATATGAGTCCTAAGACAAATTTTGGTGATTTTAAGAACAAATTTCCCATTTTAGTTCTCAAGCATTCTTAAGCTTAATTCCCATGATAATACCTCATTCTAGCATCAAATATCTCATTCCCCATGTCATGTACACAAGCATACAAATTTAAAGTTATGAAAAGTTTACATACCTTTTTAGTAGGATACATCTTCTTCAAGCTCCTCCTCCTTCCTTTTCTTTACCTTTATTGGTTTGCCCTTATGCAAAGAGTAAATTCGCATGTTGTCATAATATAAAAGACTCTCTCCAATTGAATATCAAATTATAAGAAATAAAAAAGAAGAGAAGAGAGAGTTGTTACCCTAAAATTATAACCTCTAAATTCTCTCTCCTTTTAATAATAGGGTTGAGGCTTTTTTAAGGATTATTTAGAAGTTAAATGGAAGAAAAATGGCTGTCTTCAGCTTTTTAAAGTGGCCAACCAACCATCCCCCTAAATTCCTTGAGTTTTCTTCATTTCTCAAGAAGAATCTAGGGAGAATAGGTGTCTTAATCCCATTGGCTCTCATATTAACTTCCCAAAGATTACACTTAACTCTCTTATTTCCCTCAATTTTATTTTTTTCCCTTAAACTTTCTCTTTTCCTTTCAATTGAGCCCTTTGATTGGCATCTTTCCCATAATTAATCACATACATAGCTTAATTTAAAATGACAACTTCACCCCTCCTCTTTTAAGATAATTGCCTCTATGCCCCAACTTACAATTCACTAACTATGCACACACAAAGTGGTCATATTATCATTTAAGCACACATATATATATTCTCCCAAGGCTTAAATAGGGGCCTCATATTTCTCTCCCCCATAAAAGAATTTCATCTTTTAAATTTATACCTGATTTGAATAGTTACAAGTATTATGCTCTAATGAATGATTTAGGTTTCTATGTGGCCTCTTCCATGCAATAATGCTACCATAGGTTTCCAAGTTTCCTTGTTTTGCAACTATCTAACGTCCCTAGCTATAATTTCTTTCAGTTCTTCATCAAAGGAATTGTCAGGTTGTACTTTTATTTTTTATAAGGGTACTATGTGAGATTTATCTGATTGGTACCTTCGAAGCATGGAAACATGAATGATATCCTGCAACTTAGATAATTTTGAAGGGAGTACCAACCTATATGCAATAGGGCTAATCTGTTTTACAACTTTATGTGGGCCAATGAACCTTGGATTAAGCTTCCCTTTCTTTCCAAATCATAGTACTTTCTCCCATGGTGACACTTTTAAGAACACCTTATTTGCCACTTGATATTCAATATCCTTTCATTTTAGGATTACATATGACTTCTAATTTTCATAATTTTAGGATTTCATATGACTTCTAATTTTCATAATTTTAGTATAAACTATTATAATGTGTGATTTTCATAATTTTATTATCGAAGCAACAAAGGCTAGGGTTAGCTATTCTAGAATTGGGTACTGTAGCTCAGCACCTCTTAAAACCTTGCTTGTGTAATAGATCAAGAAATATTGGGTATTTTCTTCTCTAATTAAAATCAAGCCAGCTCCCTCTGGAAATGCCAAGTATATGAACAATGTCTTATCTGGTTGTGGTTGACTAAGTAGAGGGTGTGAGTTGACGAATAATTTAAGTACTTTAAAAGCCAACTGACACTTTGAAGTCCATTCAAAATTCTTTAGGTTTTTTAGTGCTCAGTAGAATGGAAGGTGGCATTCAGTGATGCCACATAATTTAGCATAGTGAATTTATATGTTATTGCATTATTTCTTTTGTTAACGTATGTATTTTGTTATATTATAGGTTATTTTTTATGTCTTTTTTATGTTTTGTAGGCTAAATATGCCTAATTTTGTGAAATAAAGCATAAATAAAAGGAATTTTATTGAAGTATAGAAGAAAAAGGTCTTGAAGAAGTTTAAAAGCTTGTGTTGACTCGTAACAAGGTATACGAACTTGTCATAAGGACTTAGCATGCCTACTCATGCCATGTTGAACCTAATCGTAAACCAGTTGAGGGTATGCTAACTCATTCCAATTGAGGGTATGCTAACTCATTCCAGTAGTGATTACCTATTATAAAGCCTGTTTGTGCTAACTTGTCTGACTCAGCACAAATGTGCCGACTTATCATAAAGGCCAACAATTGCAATCTTCTATGTACCTCTTCAGATTTGCAACCCTATCTGAAAAAACATCAATTGGGACACCTTTGGGCCTATAAACACGTGAAGATAACCATATTTTAGATATAGAAAAACTACCTTTCAACTTCAAATCAAATTAGAAAAGATTTTGAGGAAGAATAATAATCCAAGGAAGATGAGAGATCAAAAAAGGTCAATCACCATTCAGGTATTTTTTTGAAGAAGCGTTAAGGAGTCTACTACCATTCTTCCTTCTTTTTTCTCTTTAGAATTTACCTGACATTAGTTCTTTTTCTTGTGTATTTTGTTTTCCAAATATGTATCTAGGCTAACTTTATTTTGTTAGAATTACAGGTATGAATTGATCTGCATTAATATAAATATTTTTTTTGGAGTATATATGATTAAAGTTTGATTGGGTTTTTAATGTATTATGTATACTTAATCACCATATGTAATATGTTTACCAATTTGTTCACAATGAGAATTGGGACATTTCGGTGGAAAGGTAATTAAACTTACTTAAATTTAGAAATCACTTAGGAGATAAGGGATTAACTTTGAGGGGCTTAAGGATAGGCATAGAATTTCACGGTTCTCATCTATCTCTATAATGACATGAGAATGCTTATGGATCCTAGATAGGAATGTCCTTATTTGACAATGAGAGTTGCATCTTGGGATAGTAGGCCTTATTCTCCATCCATTGCATGCTTACATGTTGTTTGCATTCTTATAAAATCAATTGATCTCATGTAATTCTAATGCTTACATTGACTGTTTGGAGTTATAGTTTAGATTAGATAATTAGATTAGTAAGACTTTAATATAACCAACCCTATTTTATTTATCATTGCCTAGACATATTAGTATCTAACCGATTAATAAAAAAAATGACACTTAGACATAAATTGATTTCCAAAGTTAAACACTCTTCTTACCCTATCTAAGTCTTAGAGACTAGGGTATAAAGAAATACACCGCAGCAAGTTTTTGGCACCGCGCTGGGGAGTCAAAAATAAGTGATTGTTTTTATTAATTTAGGAAAGAAAATGGTTGATTTAGGCCTTTTGTTTGTTTTAGTTTGTAATAGTTTTGTATAATTTGTTATTTCCTTTTTTATGGGTAGTAGTAGTAGTAGTAGTAGTAGTAGTAGTAGTAGAGATAATCATCTTCCATTTGATCCTAAAATTGATATAACTTTTTATGCTTTGCGCAGAGATCAAAAACAACAACAAAAAGAGAAGGACTAAAGTTTAAACATCATGGCTGAGCAAGATAGATGTACTTTGGAAGATTTTACTATGCTTGATATTTTGAAGAGTTTTAGGGGAATTATGGCACCTACAATTGCTAATAATAACTTTGAAATCAAGCCTAGTATAATTTATATGGTTCAAAATAATCAATTTGGTGGTCTCCAAGGAGTATGCTCACATATTAGCCTTTCTTAATTTGTGCACAACATTCAAAATAAATAGAGTCACGGATGATGCAATTAGACTTTGATTATTCCTTTTTTCTATCAAGGAAAAAACATAATTATGGCTGGCTAGTTTGGTTTCGACTCCTTCTTTGCAAATAAATTCCATAAATCTGCATGATTTGACCACGTAATTAATTTAGAGCTAAGAAGATAAGGTCTAAATTTTGCAAATGTATAAACTATTACAAAAAGTTCCTTCTCAGTTGTCCTATAATTGACTTGTGCTCCCATCAAAGTTTGGCTTGCATAGTAAACTGTGTAAAAGACTTTCTCCCTCATTTATCCTAGCATAGCTCCCACTATAAAATCACTTACATCACACATTAATTCGAATGGAAGATTTTAATTTAGAGAAACAATCACCAGAGCTGAAATTAACCTTTGTTTCAACATATTGAATGCCTATAAACACTCTTTAGTGAAATCAAATGGAGCATCCTTCATTAATAAATTTGATAAAGGTTTAGAGATCTTAGAGAAGTCTTTAATAAATCTATGATAAAATCCTGCATGTCCCAAAAAGTTCCTAACACCCTTGACATTAGTTGGAGGGGTAAGTTTTTCAATCACTTCAACCTTAGCTCTATCCATTTCTATCCCTTTTTCTGAGATCTTATGCCTTAAAACAATACCTTCATTCACCATAAAATGGCATTTCTCCTAATTCAACAATAAGTTGGTCTTCTCACACCTACCTAATACTAAATCAAAATGCTTTAAATAGCTCTTAAAATCCTAAAATTATCCAACAATACCTTCATAAATTTCTCTATACAGTCCTGGAATATTGCCATCATACACTGCCGAAACGTAGTCGGTGCATTACATAATTCAAAGGGCATCTTTCTATAGGCAAAAGTACCATAAGGGCAGGTGAAGGTTGTCTTCTCTTGATCTTCAAGGGCTATAGAAATTTACAAATACCCCAAATACCCATCTAGGAAATAATAAAACCTATTACCCACCAATCTCTCTAGCATTTGATTAATGAACAGTAAGGGGAAGTGGTCTTTCCTAGTTACACTATTTAGTCTCCTATAGTCAATAAATACCATCTAACCTATAATTGTATGAGTTGGGATGAGTTTATTTTGCTTATTTTTTATCATTGTATCCCCTTTTATTAGGAACACACTAAACTGAACTTACCCAACTGCTATCAGAGATAGAAAAGATTATACCTTCATCGAGCAATTTCAAAACTTCCTTCTTAACTACCTCTTGCATTATCGGATTCAATCTCCTTTGAGGTTGCACAACTGGTTTGCAATCTTCCTCTATCAAGATGCGATGAGTGCAGTAACTTGGGTTAATCCCTTTGAGATCTGAAGTCTCCCATCCAATGGCCCATTTTTGCTTTTTTAGCACTTCTATTAGCAATTCATCTTCAATACCTATCAAAATAGAAGATATTATCATTGGTTTTACTCTATCTTCTAATAACACATACTTTAAATAAGGGAAAGGGGTTGGTGTTCAGTTTTAGAATCTCCTTTTTGTAGCTCGACCCTTTTTTTCATTGGAATCTCCCTCTTCATACTTCTTCTCAAGCTCCTTCACAATTTCTTTCTCAGTTTTTATCAAGTCCTCTTCCTTAGCCGTATACATCAAGCAATTTCTCAATGGGTCATCCAGCAAGATCTTCTTTTGCACCTTTTCCTTATAGTCCTCAATGGTATCCATAAAGCATGGTGATTCCTCAAATTCACATGATGGGTGCTTCATTACCTTATTGACATCAAATATTATTTCCTCATTGTTGAATCTTAAAGTTACCGTCTACCCATGTACATCTACAAGTGCTCTAGCTATATTTAGGAATGGTCTCCCCACGATCAAGAAAACCTTTGTATTCTCATCCATATCAATCACTATGAAGTCCACCGAGAAAATAAAATTACCTACTTTAACTAGCAAATCCTCGATAATTCCCTTTGGATGCTTAACTAAACAATCCGCTATTTGAAATGTCATCCTTGTTGCCTTGATATCTCCTAACTTTAGTCCTGCAAATGGAATATGGCATCAAATTAATGCTGCCTAAATCACTGAGTGCAGTTCCCATAAAATTCCATTTTAATTCACAAGGTAGTTTAAAACTACCAAGGTCCTCTAGCTTAGCTGGAATTTTATTGGTGAGAATGGCACTACAATTTTTAGATAATTGGACAGTACCTACCCCTTCTAACTTCTTTTTGTTTGAGCATAAATCTTTCATATACTTAGCATATTTTGTTATATGAAGCCAAACTTCAACAAATGGCATGTTTATATGTAATTTTTTGAACATGTTTAAAAATTTTTCCAACTACTCATTATTTCTCTCTTTCCTAGCTATTGATGGATATGGTTTGTATGATGCATCAAATGGAAAATCAAAATTAATTATGGCATTACCCTTATTTTTCAGCTTTGGAACCTCTTTTACATTCTTAGAGTTAGAATCACATACCTTCATTGTTGGTTCTATCATTTTGGAAGAAAAGTAAGGATTGTTACCTTGCTCAACCCTTTGAATTTGCTTATCACTCCTCAATGAAATAGCTTTAGCTTCCTCTTTAAGATTTCAATTGACATTTGATGGAAAAGCACCCAGTGGCCTTATTGAGATGGAATTTACTATTTGGCTAACATGGGTCTCTAAATTTCTCATCGCTATATCTTGGTTTCTATTCCAATGCTCTTGAACCTTCCACCTTGCCTTTTGACTTGTCATAAACTAGTTTTAGCTAGTCATGAAACTAGCAAACATATCCTCAAGATTTAACTTCTTCTCTTATGGGAAGAGTTGTCTAGGTTAGAAATCAAAAGGTTAGAAATATGGTGGATAAGCTTGAGGTGCTTGATATGGTACTCGAAAATGAGTATTTGCTACTGGTGGTTGGTGTTGTTGATGGTAACTATGGTTATGATTGGCTTGGTTATGTGAAGATGGATTAAATGGGGCTTTTGGGATGGTATTTGAGGTGGAGGCTTAATTTCCATCTCTCCATGAAAATTTTGGGTGTTTCCTCCACTCAAGATTGTAATGGTTGCTGAATGGATAATTTCTCTTGTACTCATGCAAAGCATTAACGTTTCCCATCCCTTGGGTGTACGGCTCAATCGCCTTTGCATCACTTCTTAAATTTTCTCCTCCAAATGCACTTCCTTCTTAGCTAATTACTAAAACATTCTGCACTTTCAGCTTATTTAACTCCTTCAATAGCTCCATTTGAGCTTTTAGTATTGCCACTTCATCCACACTGTGAACTCCTTATCTCTTTGTTAATGCTTTTGAGCTACACCATTGAGCCTCATTCATAGCCATTTCATCAAAAAACAAGAATGTTTTTTTTCAAAATTTTGTTCATAAAGCTTTTCCCCAATGTGGTATCCAATAAAAACCTTGTAGTTTGATTACACACTGCATAAAATGTTGATATTAACTAGTGCATCACAATCATATGTTTGAACGGCTCTTCAACAACCTTCCAAAACTCTCCTAAGATTTATGAAAGGTTTCATCATTCATTTACTGAAAATTATAGATGTTATTCAGTATGCTGCCCATCTTTGTGGGTGGGAAAAACCTAACCAAAAATTTATCCTGCATATGCTTCTATGAATAGATAAATTGATTTGGTAGCATTGACAACCAATCCCTACTTTTTCTATAAGTATGAAAGAAAAAAAAATTCAATCTAATTGCATTTATCGACACACCTTTTATTTGGACCATGTCACTTATCTCCAAGAAGATATCTAAATGTTATACCAGATCATCTATTTTCAATTCAAAAAATTGGTTCCTTTGAATCATGGTGATCGTTACCGATTTTAGCTGAAAATATTCTTATCAAGGAAGCACTATTGTTTTATGCTTCTTATTCCACCTTGGAGTGGCATAATCTCTAATGGTTTTTGGTCTTAGGCCATTATGATTTCTTTTTTATTGGTACCTTTCTCCTTCTTCATCCTCAAGAGGCACATTTGGATTTGATGGATCATTCATGTCTTCCATTTGATTTTGTCTCCTTCTCTAATGCAAAGTCCTCTCGATTTCAAGATCAAAAGGTGCTATATGATGTTGGCGATATCTGTTCATACACAAAATTCACCTAAAAAGAATAGATAAATAAAAATAAGTAAAAGAAAAACACATAAAACAATCAATCAAGTATGCAATTAAACAAACCAATGTTCCCCAACAACGGTACCAAAAACTTGGTCAGCATTTTAGCAAGTGTACTGAAACGATAAGTAATAAAATGGGATAATTTTAAGATCCATAAGTATTGAACCCTAGGGAATAAGATTTGCACAAGAATAAATGATTGATTAGATTTATGTGTTAAACAAATATCCCAATTTTTGTTGATTTTTTTATTTAGCGATAATAACAATTAACATAAAAGCAAATTAAACACAAAGTATGAATTAACAAAGCAATAAAAATAGAGAACATGAAATTGATAATTAACAATAACTAAAAATGTTGTTCAAGAATCTAATCCTCCTCATTCCCATGTAAGATTCATTTCAACAAAATATTAATATATCTCATAAGTGGACAATCCATCTAAACCCTTAGTATCCCATTCTGGAGCCTATTACTCTAATTACCCGATTTTTCATTCCTGAGCCAATTTGATAGCAGCATAAGCATGGATCCCAAGACCTATATATGAACTATTATCCCATTTTGAAGCTTACTACTTCAATACTTATTCATTTTCCTCTCTTTTTTTTTTGATTTTACAACATATAAACCCTAGAGCTAATAGCTCCCATTTCGAAAATACCATCAAAACTACAGAATATGTGAAGAAAAATATAGCATGCATGATATAACTATTAAACAAGCATAAATCCATCAACTTGAATAAGATTAAAAGCATAAATACTTGAATAACATCCATACCAAGATAAGTACAAGGGAAAATAACCATTTGAAATATATATTTAAGCAAAGAAGTTCATATCCTTACATGGTTTAGGGGACTCAAATATCCCTAAACAACAAAAAAATTACTCACTACTCATAATGAAAACAAAAAAGAAAATGAAAGAAGAAACTCTTAAACCCTTTTAGAAATGTAGACTTTAAGTTGCAATAGCTTCTCCTCTTCTTCTCCAAGTTGAACTTGTTCGAAAACCGTAACTTTAATCTATAAACTAAACTATAACTATGTATTTTTGGTATAAACTATATTGAAAATGTAATTTTTACAAGTAAACCTATGGAAACTAACTATAAAATTTCTAAAAGTATAAAGAACTACGAGCTAAAACTATAAAGAAAACCCCTAAAATTCAAAAACCTAAAAAGTTCTCTTTTATAACCAGACAAAATACAGCTTTTATATTGATCAGCAGCAGGACACGACTGAGACAAATGATCTCAGTCGAGTCCAATCAATTAAAAGAGAAATGAAGTAGCAGCACATGGCTGAAACACTTTAGTCTCAATCGTGCATACCCTTTTAGACAGAATCATCCTCGAACTCTACACTGGACACGATGGAGACAAATGGACTCAGCCGAATCCCTTGGTGAAATGGTGCGTTTTGGAAATCTATAAGGCATATGGCTGTAACAATTGGTCTCAGCCGAGTGCAAGTCAACTTTTCTGTACAAAAGTTAAAATTACACCATTAATCACTCAAAAACTTCATAAAACTTCATATAATCCTATTTGGCATAAAAAGAGAAATTTAACACTTAAAATATAAAAAAATGTAAAATGAGATGTAAATATAAATAAAAATATACTTAAAATAAATACTAGATAAAAGTTATCAGGTCTCTTGGGAGCAATTTGGGGAAAGAATTTTTAGGAGAATGAATGATGAAAAATCTATATTCTTGGCATTGAAATCGCCTACCACTCTTCCCTTTTTAAATGCATACGTATCTTGTTAATTCCAAAAGGCTAAGTGTTAACTTCCTATTAGTCGACACTTTTTAACTTAGCAAATTACAATTTCCTCCTCCAATTACTTTAATCCTATATTTACATACAAATCCTATCTCTATTTATATATTAATTCATTTCCTATATTAATTTATACATGTATGTCTCAAATAAATAAATTATAAAATTGCCTTTATCTTTTAAATTAATTCTTTATATGTCATTTACTACACTTTATCCCACTTAACTCTTTATTCTAACTTTCTAATGTACCCTAAACATGCTTTAATGCTATTAGGATATATTTTGAGGCCTTACATACTCCTATGGATCTTTATTATTTAGATAGATTGCACTTATTAAGCTATAAGAAAGGTGGCTCTATTTCCTTTATGATTGCATGTCGTATTTCTTCTTTTAAAGAATGTATCTTTAAAAAGGAGATAGAGAAGTATGATGGTGCACCTTCTTCCAACATTTTACTGCCTCTTTTTGGAGTCTTTGAAGCAACTGGGGAGGCTTAAGACATCTATTGATACCATTTCCACCATGGTGCAATAGATGCAAGCCAACTTTTTACTTCCCTATTTTTTCAATATATGGGGTTCACACCAACCCTATTTTTCACAAAGCTAATAGTGGTGAGTGTAATACCCTTACGGAACTGTCTAACAGAAACAAGTGATAAGTTGAAAATTTTTTTTTTGATTCTTAACTATCCCATCGACTCTAGGCTTGTCTAAAAAGAAATACTTATAAATTAAGTAAGCCGATAAAATTATAATTGTCCAAGAGACTAATTAGCAAATAAAAATCTGGCAACATAACGTCTAAAACTTATCTAATCCACCTGAAAAATTAGAATTTTCCCTCAGCCCTTCACGGGCACGACAATACAAAAATAATTTGTACAAGCATCTCATACATCGATTCTCATTATTAATCACACTTCCTAAGATAATTCAATATTACATATTACACTCTTAAAATAAAGAACGATTTACATTTAAAACGCCTCGCTACATCTATAAACCTCAAAGGTGATATGCCCACACTAGATCCCCTCTTCTAAAGGTTGAGCCATAGTAGCTGTCTAACCAAAAACAAGCCTATCCTGTTACCTACACAGATAACAAAACCCGTGCTAAGCTATAAAGCTTAGTGGGGAACAATATAATCCAAAGATAATCTTTTGAACACGCAACATCAATTATACAAGTACAAAGTTAATAATACTCCTAGTTAATACCTGTAATTACCTTAGATACCAATTCTTACATTCAGCAATAAATGACAAGCATAAGCGACAGAACATCTTACTCATATAGGCAACAAAACTTAATAACTCAGTAAGCAATTCATCATTAATTGTTACCACCAAAGATGTTTGGTATAATTCCTTCATACATATACATCATTTAAAACATAGTATGCATTCTAAATTCACTTTCATGTAATCATTAAAATAATCTTAACAAGGTGAACTATATATTACTTAACACCATAGTGAGCCCTATATTATGTACTTGATCTATAACAGAGTTGTATACATACCTATATATATATATATATATATATATGAACAAATATAACAAATTAAGAAACTAGCTTATAACTTTCAGAAACAATATAATTATTGAAGATAAATTCTTAATGTACAATACTTACTCATAATATATAGATACATAATGCTTATATAGTATTAAAGAATCACATGCTCATCAATATTATAACTTTCAATTTATTATCCATTTGTTGTACATATATAAGAGGATAATTCATATGCAAATTAGATTCGAACAATAATATTTCTTATCTTTTACACTTTTTAACTTATTTTCATATTAATGCCCCTAGTTCTGACCCAAAAGAAAACTTGAAACTAGATACACGGGATGTGAACCCCACAGGGCCACAACAGAGATAGAGAAATGACCCCGAGGGCCAATTCTCGCAGAGCAGAGAACAGAGACAGAGTAGCCATGGTGATCAAAGATCCAATCCATAGCATAGCAAGTCGTCATGACTTGCACCGCAGTACAGAGATATCCCTATGGCCAGCCAATTATATCCTGAGCTAGTTTTACTGCTTAATTATTTCTAAGGGCACAAAATTTCACTTACTTTCAAAACATTTATCAAATCTCCCATCATTTCAATTCCTTTTCAATCCAGAAATACAGTTATTCAGAATCTTTAATATTTTTGTACAGTTTGTGGACCATCTTTCAATTATGTCATGAATTATTTCACAATAATTTAGCAAATTATCTTTAAACTACTCTTCAGTCATCAAAGGAATCTACTTTATATAGATTCTTTCAAATTACTTTAACCATTCTAATAGCAATGTATTGACAATACTTTTACTAAGTATGATAGTTCATACTTGACTATTTTATGTTCATGGGAATAAATTCAAATACAATTATTTAAACCATTAATGCGTGAATCAACATATAAACACATAATCACTACAGAAGGACGTACCTGTATGGTTCATCATAACCATCTCCCATGCTCCACTGTACTTAATTTAATCATCAGACATACTATATTCAATACATGTATTCAATGTATTACCCTTAATAGAGATGTTTAGATATGTATATAAATTTAATATCATGCTTATATATGTAACTATATAATCTTAAGTAGTCATATACTAAGACAACCATGTGTAAAAGCATAACATTTTAACATCAATTTCCCATACTATTATAAAAGCATAAACATGGCACTATATCCACTCCATTTAGTATAATGATGCTCATAATAATTATTCAAGTACCAGTCAAGAATGTATCAAGAGAGGTAAATTGTCACATCTATACCAATAGCTTGTTACTATACTAATTACATTTTCACTTACTTTGTATTATAACATTATAATTTTTAACTATCGTCTATTAGATCCCAAATAATCATCTATATACTCTATCATGATCACTTACATGTCAAACAACTTTTTTGTTTAATACCTTAGCAAAAATACATCATAAAAGATAGTAGCATATATGAAGTTAAATACTTCATATCCCAATACTTGTACAAGTTTTATAAAGTAAGAACTGAGAATAAAACTTTAGTTAACTTTAACTATCTCCAAAGAGTAACCTCTTTTTCCTTTTGACCTGATCAAATACTGTACATGTAACTAATTTATTAAGACTTTAACCATCATAAACTAGTCACCTTTCTTTTACTAAATTAGAAGTTATGCAATGATAGCAACAATGATTATTTGATATAAATTCTTATTATTATAACAGAGACATATTACTATATTATAATTTTATCAAACCGTATAATCATAGAGTAAATCCATATATCATTATGTCATCATATTTCAAGTTGAACTTATTTAAGAACAATCTTAATAAAATTGATGCTTTGGCTAAACTATTTATTATTTTATTTTTAAATAAATGCAGAAACCGACAAAAAACACTCGTGGACACTGTACTTTTCAAACTTTCACCTTGTAATCTCCTTACTAACTAAACAATAGGCTTATAATCACTAATATTTCCAATTATATCATATTGCTAATTTACTCAGGAATTAAATCATTATAAGTTAAACAATTACTTTTTTTTTAAACAAAAACAATTCTATTACAAACTAGGCTCTTTTCAATAAACTAAAAGCTGTGTTTAAACCATTTCCTATATAATCAATAATGTAAAAGAGTAACGGTAAAAAAAACAATACATCATTACTTTACTATTAAACCAATTACACAACCAAAAGAACAGACATGCAGAGTCAAGTAATTGACTTTCACTATACTCTTAAACAAAAATTATCTCGTTCTTATGTTTAACATTACATGAAATTCCAAATTAGACATAAATCTTATATTCTATCACACTCACATGAAACAGACTTTTAATGTCAAATATAATTAATCTCCTGAATCTATCATTTAATATAATTCTAATTAAAAAAAAAAAAAGAAACATTCCTATAACAGAGCAACAAACTCACCCAATCTCATGATTTAAACATCAACCACCTACAATTCCAATTTTAAATTTACTGTATTAAATCTGCTATCTCTCAACATCATCTTAATAGCTTGCATGCTAGAACAGATACCCTATTACTACCATAATCTCAGAAAACTTAACCAAATCTTGCTTCAATCTTATACATGAAATCAAACTTTTAACATAGTTCCCATACCTATCAGTGAAAATGGGCTTCGAATCTGCATATTTCTATCCTTGCCGGACCGGTCGCTGGAGCTTCGTCGGAGACTCATCGGAAAGACATCGAAGTCGTCCACTGGTAGATCAAGCCACCAGCAACTTCCAGGCAATGCTCACATGCCCAAGGACTGCTGCCGTTCAACGGGATCGAAGCCTAAACATCCCTCTCTCACCATCGTCGATCTCCTTGCTTCCGACGAGTGGGGAGGAGCGGTAGCAACCCAAAAAGTCACCTCAACCTCATGATCCCACCGGTGCTGTCAGTCTCCTCAATCTCCATCAAGATCGCCGAAAGGAAGGGGAAAAGAGGAGAGCTAGAGCTACGGTGGTGGTGAACAAGTCGGAAGGAAGGGAACCACCGGAGGACGACGAAGTTAGCGAAGGACTAGAAGACGGTGGCGGCGGCGGCGATCTGTGGCTCCTCACCATCATCGTGAGCAGCTACGGCCAGACCAGATGATGACAGCACCGCCTCTTTTTCCCGATTTTGCTTCCACTATTTCTCTCTTTTTTTTTCTTTTTCCTCCTTAAATTTTAACCACACATTCCTTTTTAAATCTCACCTTTTATTATTATTATTATTATTATTATCATTTTATATTAATTTTCATAATATATTTTAATTAAAAATTATTAAATTAAAATCCGAAAATAATGCTAACTTATATCGGATTCTTCATAATTGATCCTTGCAAACTGGTATCAAAAGGTACTATTTACCAACTATAATCAATCTAAATTTTTAGGGCATTACAAATCTCCCCCACTTAATAAAATTTTGTCCTCGAAATATATCTGAATAGCAAAATTGTAGTTACTGTTACTCATTTTTCCCCACGTCATGATATATTCAGAACACTATAATAGAGCATATGTTTGTTCCTTAATTGATTACTTCATCAATCCGAAATATAAGCAGTCTTTCATCAATTAATAGATATTCTATCTAATGATAACTGATCTTCTATTACTCCTTTTTAACCCCTTTATCATTTAACCACATCACTCCTCTAAACTCTTGGTTATCCTGATCTCTGTTGTTCAACTCTAAAATTTGATTTCTGTACATAGGCTCCTTATTAAGAAAAAAATCCATGTTTACTGTCTATTCTTGAATGATTCAATAACTAATAAAAATCAAGCATCTCTTTTATCTCAATAAGGCCTTATTCAATACAATTGACGAAATCTATGTTGGGTTTCAGTTATAACCTCTTACTAGTATAACAAAACTGCCACTAACAAAATCGAATACAGAGCATGTAATTGTATGACTATGCAATAACAAATGCATATGTAGACTATGAAGCATGTGGCCATATGACTGAACTGTATGTATATATATCGTATATCTATGCATGGAATGAAACACAAATGTACACATGGATGACTAATGCATAATATTAGTGGCAGTGTGTACTAGCTAGGTTAACGAAATCACCCAGAAGCATTATCTCATAACTATCAAGATAACTAAGAGTTTAACTCTGGTCCTCAATCACCAACTTACTTATTTATACCCAAATTATCTGAGGAAACTAATAACAACAAACTTACCCCTTTCAAATTCACTCATTCCATATAGCATGTACATAAGTTACTTGTAATAATTCCTTTGTTTACATACTCACTCCGATCTTAGGATCGCCTAAACTGAGCTCTGATACCACAAAATGTAATACCCTTACGGAACTGTCTAACAGAAACAAGTGATAAGCCAAAATTTTTTTTTTTGATTCTCGACTATCCCATCGACTCCAGGCTTGTCCAAAAAGAAATACTTATAAATTAAGTAAGCCGATAAAACTATAATTGTCCAAGAGACTAATTACCAAATAAAAATCGGCAATATAACGTCTAAAACTTATCTAATTCACCTGAAAAATCAGACAATTTCCACAGCCCTTCAAGGGCATAACAATACAAAAATAATTTGTACAAGCATCTCATACATCGATTCTCATTATTAATCACATTTCCTAAGATAATTCAATATTACATATTACACTCTTAAAATAAAGAACAATTTACATTTAAAATGCCTTGCTACATCTGTAAACCTCAAAGGTGATCTGCCCACACTAAACCCCTCTTCTGAAGGTTGAGCCATAGCAGTTGTCTAACCAAAAATAAGCCTATCCTGTTACCTACACAAATAAAAAAATCCATGCTAAGCTATAAAGCTTAGTGGGGAACAGTATAATCTAAAGATAATCTTTTGAACACGTAACATCAATTATACAAGTATAAAGTTAATAATACTCCTAGTTGATACCTGCAATTACCTTAGATCCCAGTTCTTACATTTAGCAATAAATCACAAGCATAAGAGATAGAACATCTTCCTCATATAGGCAACAAAACTTAATAACTCAGTAAGCAATTCATCATTAATTGTTACCACAAAAGACGTTTGGCATAATTCCTTCATACATATACATCATTTAAAACATAGTATGCATTCTAAATTCACTTTCATGTAATCATTAAAATAATCTTAACAAGGTGAACTATATATTACTTAACACCATAGTGAGCCCTATATTATGTACTTGATCTATAACAGAGTTGCATACATACCTATATATATATGAACAAATATAACAAATTAAGAAACTAGCTTATGACTTTCAGAAACAATATAATTATTGAAGATAAATTCTTAGTGTACAATACTTACTCATAATATATAGATACATAATGCTTATATAGTATTAAAGAATCACATGCTCATCAATATTATAACTTTCAATTTATTATCCATTTGTTGTACATATATAAGAGGATAATTCTTATGCAAATAAGTTTCGAACTATAATATTTCTTATCTTTTACATTTTTTAACTTATTTTTATATTAATGCCCCTAGTTCTGACCCGGTAGAAAA